>PVIC010002139.1:0-81259 GCA_004025085.1 Thryonomys swinderianus
TTCAGGCTGGCCCTGAGCTCACTATGGTGCCCAGGCAAGCCGCCGCGAACTCAGCAATCCTCCCATCTCTGCCTCCCGAGTGCTGGGATTACAGGCGTGAACCACCACGCCCAGCATTATATGTGGTAACCGGGGATCGAACTCAGGTCCTTACGCTTGCGAGGCAGGCGCCGGAACCACTGAGCTAACCCTCCGGCCCTCTAGCACCATTTATTAAAGAGGCTGTCTTTCTTCCTGTGAAGATGTCTGGTCCACTGTCAAAGATAAGGTGGCTGAGCTGGGCATGGTGGCTCACGCCTGTAATCCCAGCACTCGGGAGGCAGAGACAGGAGGATTGCTGAGTTCGAGGCTTGCCTGGGCTACATAGTGAGCTCAGAGCCATCCTGAACTACAAAGCGAGACCCTGTCTCAAAAAAAAAAAAAAAAAAAAAAAAAGGTGGCTGAGTATGACTGGAGTTGTTTCTGCATTTTCTGATCTGTTCCACTGATTCTCAAGTCTGTTCTTTTGCCAGTCCTGTGATTTTTCTATCACAGTTGCTTTGTAGTATAATTATAAGCAAGGGATTGTGGTGTTTCCTGCCTTGCCTTTGCTACCCAAAATTGCTTTTGCTATACTAGGTCTCTTCTGATTTCAAGTGAATTTTAGGATTGTGTTCTCCAGTTATGTGAGATATGCAACTGGTATTTTGATCAAGATTGCATTAAATCTGTGTAACAATTTTGGAAGTATGTAACAATTTTGGAAGTACATTTTTTCTTCTGACCAAGAATAACTGATCTCTTTTCATTTTCTGATACCATTTTTGATCTCCTAATTCAGAGTATTGTAGTTTTCCACGTAAAGATCTTTTACTTCCTTTGTTAGATTTGTTCCTGTTTTTTTTTTTATGCTATTGTGAAACCTTATTGTTTCTCTAATTCCTCTCAGGGAGTTAATTTGTGTACAGGAATATTACTGATTTTTGAGTATTGACTTTGTATCCAGGTACTCTATAGAATTTGATTATTAAATCTAGAAGTCTTTTGCTGGAATTTTTTGGATCTTCTATGTAGAGTATCATGTCATCATCTGCAAATAATGATAATTTAGCCTCTTCCTTTCCTATTCATATACTTTTTAAAATTTCTTTCTCGTCTAATTGCTTTGGCTAATATTTCCAGAACTATATTGAATAAGAATGGTGATAGTGGACATCTTTCTCTTGTTCCTGATTTTAGAGTGAAAGCTTTTAGTTTTTGTTAATTTAGTCTGATGTTAGCCATTGGTCATAGATGGCTTTTTCAGGTTGAGATCAAGACCACCTATTCCAATTTTCTGTAGGGTTTTTATCATGAGTGGATGTTGGACTCTGTCATGCTTTTTATTTATTGAGCTGATCATGCAGTTTTTGTTCTTGGCTCTGTTAATGTGGTTATTATACTTAATGATTTGTGTATTTTGCACTATCTCTGCATCCCTGAGATGAATCCTACTTAATCACAGTGTATCCTTCTTGATGATGTCCTCCATTCTGTTTGCCAGTATCTTGTTGAGGATTTCTGCATCTATGTATCTATTTTTACTGGGGAGATTGGCTTGTAGTTCTGTTTTTTTGGTTGGACCCTTCTCTGGTTTTGATATCAGGATAATGCTTCCAGGAATAAACTTGGGAATATTGCTTCCCTTTCAGTTTCATTGAAAAGTTTGAGAAGTAGTGGCAGTAGGTCTGCTCTAAGTTTCTTATAGAATTCAGCATTGAGTCCTTTAGCGCCTGTGCTTTTCTTTATTGGTAAATTTTTAATTGAATCTTCAGTTTCACTGCCTGATACTCATTTATTTAGAAATTTTGTATCGTCTTGTTAAGCTTTGGTAATTCATATGTATTCAGGTATCTTCCCATTTCTTCTATGTTTTTGCTATTAGAGTACAGGTTTCTTTTTGGTTTGTTTTTGTGGTACTGAATCAAACTCAGGACCCTGCAGTTTGTTAGGCAGATGGGGCACCACTGAACTAAACCCCTCACCTTTTAAAAATTTTTACTGTTTGATACTGGAGATCGAATTCAAGACCTCATGCTTTCCAGACATGCATTGTTGCCCCTGAGCCAAATCACTGACCCTAGATTCCTGAAGTAGGTATTGATGATCTTCTGGAATTCTTCAGGATCTGTTGTGATTTCACCCTTTTCATTCCTAATTGCATGGGTTTGTATCTTTTCATCCTTTTTTTTTTGATAAGGTTGGTTAAGAGTTTATTCTTTCAAAGAAACAACTCTTCATTGATTCGCTGTTTTTTGTTTGTTTGTTTTGGTGAGACAGGGTCTCGTTTTGTAATTCAGGCTGGCCCTGAGCTCACTATGTAGCCAAGGCAAGCCTTGAACTCAGCAATCCTCCCCCCTCTGCCTCCCGAGTGCTGGGATGACAGGCGTGAGCCACCACATCCGGCATTGTGGTATGTGGTATTGATTGCTGGTGGGCATGAGTCTCCATACCCACCATTTATGGTATATAGTACTGATTGCTGGTGGGAGTGAGTCACCACACCGAGTATTATTATATATGGTTACTGGAGATCGAACCAGGGACTTTGTACTTGCTAGGCAAGCACCGAAACCACTAAATCCCCAGCCCTCTGTATTTTTTCTTAGTCTCAGTTGCTTTAATTTCTGCTCTGATCTTTATTTCTTCCTACAAGCTGTGGGCTTGACTTGCTTTTCTTTTTCTAGAAGCTTGAGGTTCAACATCAGGTCATATACTTTAACTCACTATTTTACTGATATGGGAATTCACTGCTATAAATTTCCCTGTAGGACTGATTTTATCACATCCTGTAAGTTCTGCCATGTTATATTGGCATTACCATTTAGCTGTAAAAACTTAATTTGAAGAACTAATTTCATAATTTCATTTGTGAAATTGGCTGTTCAGGAGGGTGATATTTAATTTCCATGTATTTATGATGCTTTTGTAGTTTCACTATTGATTTCCAATTCACTATGGCCCCATATTATGCCTGGGATAATTTCAGTTTCTTATTTACTTAAGGATGTTCTGTGAGCACTAGAAAGTCCCATGTGCAGCTAAGAAGAATGTATCCTGATGTTGTGGATGGTATGCTATGTAGACATCTATTAAGTCCAGTTGTTCAAAAGCTTGATTCAGTTCTGGTATTTGTTGGTTTTTCACCTAATTGATCTGTGTGTGAGACACTAGGGCATTGAAGTTTCCCCACTATAAGTGTATCAGTGTTTATTTGATTTTATATGTCCATTAGTATTTGTTTTTTATAGTTGTATGCACTGGTATTTGGTGCATATATATTGTGACTGTTATCTCTTCCTCTTGGGTTACTCTCTTTACAAGAATATAGAGACCTTCTTTGTCTCTCAATCAGTCTTGGTTTGAAATCCACTCTATCTACAAATAGAAAAGCTACTTGTGCTTTATTCTGGGTTCCTGTAGCATATTGTTTTCTAACCTTTGACTTTCAGTCTGTGAATCTCTTTTTAACCTAAATGTGTTGCTTTTATGTAGCATACTATTGGTTCTTTTTCGTTTTTTTGAGACAGGGTCTTGCTTTGTAGTTCAGGCCTGAGCTCTCTATGTAGCCCAGGCTGGCATTGCTCACAGCAACCTTCCTGCCTCTACCTCCCAAGTGCTGGGATTAGAGCCATGAGCCACCATGCCTGGCATTGTGGTATGTGGTTACTGGGAGTCGAACTCAGGACCTCGCGCTTGCAAGGCAGATGCTAGAACCACTGAGCTAAATCCCCGGCCCCTGGATCTTGGTTCTTGATCCATTCTGCCTGTCTTATTTCTTTTGATTGATGAACTGAGACTATTTTCATTGATCTTTATAAATTATATGTATTGACTTATCCTTGTCATTGTTATTTTCTTGTTGTTGGTTTTCTTTTGTTCCCCGTTTAGTTGCTTACCTTGTCTGGTGGATTGGAATTGGGACTCATGGACTTGCAGTCCTTGTTATGTCTTTGTAGAATGTCCTTCAGAACATTTTGGAGAGCTGGTTTGGTGGTCATGAATTTCTTCAGGAGTTCTTGTTGTGAAAGTATCTTATTTCTCCATAAGTTTTATTGATGGATTGATTGAGACAGGGTCTCGCTTTGTAGTTCAGGCTGGCCCTGAGCTCAGTATGTAGCCCAGACAAGCCTCGAACTCAGCAATCCTCCTGTCTCTGCCTCCCAAGTGCTGGGATTACAGGCATGAGCCACCACGCCCGGTACTATGGTATGTGGTATTGATTGCTAGTGGGCATGAGTCACACACCCAGCATTGTATGTGGTTACCAAGATCGAACTCAGAACCTTGTGATTGTGAGGCAGGCACCAGAACTACTGAGCTAAATCTCCAGCCCCTCTCCATCAGTTTTAAAAGATAGTTTTGCAGGGTACACCAGTCTGGGTTGGAGGTTGTTTTCTTCTAGAGTTTGAAATACTTCACTCTAAGCTCTCTTCTTGAGAGTTGGTGTTGAGAAGTCTCCTGTGATTCTGGTGGACTTTCCTTTATAGTTGATTTGCTTTTCTCTCTCAGCTTTTAATCTTTGTTCTTGTGTTGAATTTCTGCAATCTGGACTATTGCATGACTTGGGGTAGACCTTTTTTGATCATGGCTTTCTGTATGCCTCACTTACCTGTATGTCAAATTCTTTTGTGTGTGTTGTCTCCCATTTTTTAATTGACTTCCATCAATCTTTTCTCTTTTCTTTTTTTTTTTTTGAGACAGGGTCTCACGTTGTAGTTCGGGCTGGCTCTGAGCTTACTATGTAGCCCAGGCAAGCCTCGAACTCAACAATCCTCCTGTCTCTGCCTCCCGAGTGCTGGGATTACAGGCGTGAGCCACCACGCCTGGCTTTTCTCTTTTCTTTTAGTTTTTTGAGACAGGGATTCACTTTGTAGTTAGGCTGGCCTTAAATTCATTGTGTAGCTCAGGCTAGCCTTGAACTCATAGCAATCCTCCTACCTCTGACTCCCAAATATTGGGATTACAGCTATGAGCCACCATGCCTGGCAACTTAATCAATCTTAGGTTCTTTTTTGCATCATCTAGCAACTGTTGGATTGATTTTATGCTATTTTAAAATATCTTTCTTTTCATGATCATTAACTGCAATTGTATTTTCTATATTTGATAATCTGCCCTAACATTGGCTCATTCTGCTGCATAAATGGAATTTTTAATCTTGTGGATATGTTTAAATGTGGTTATTGAATTCCATTTCTTTCCTGTGTTGGGCATTCATGGTTTTCATCATTTTCCTCAGCTCCTCTATTTTTTAATCTCTGTCTGCTCCAGAGTCACTAACCAAGTTTTTCATTGTGGTCTCCATCTCTGTAGTTATCTGAGGAACTATTTCTGATTTGAGTTTTTCTAAAGCCTCATTTATCTGATTAGTGACTTGAACTGACTTTCAAATTGTTCCCTCTCATTTTCTCCTGGGTTTGCTTTTGGCAAGCTGGAACCCTGGGGTTGCATCTTGTGTGTCATTTCATTTTCTTTTTTTTTTGTTGTTGTTTAATTCCTGACTTCATGCTTGTAAATTGCTTGTAGCACGTAGCTTTATTGCTAGTAGAGTGGACACCTGACTTAAAACTCGGTCAGTCCCAAGGGCCGGTTGTAACTCATATTGGTTTTAAATCAATACAGCTGAGATCTGTATGTTTACTAGGTACACCCAATAGATAACAAGGGCAGATGAGTCTTATATTAATCTAATTAACCCAAGTGGTTTGTATGTCAGGTCACTGTATTTAGAACCCTTGGGAAATAACTACTCAGAGATGTATTCCAGCTGGCTTTTGGCTTGTGAGTCTTCCAAGGTCCTACCTCTTCAATTTATTGTGAATGAGAAGTTGCTGCCTATTTGGCCAAGACCCTGATTCTTTGGCACTGACCTATAGCTTATATGACCCTTGGGCAATCTAAGTCTTAGAAGAACTAATTAGAGGAGTTATGTCACCTTGACTAAAGCAGTACAATCATCAATAACAGTAGCACCAAACAGGCTAGAAAAATTGTAACTATTAATTTGCAACGTTTACTCACTAGATTTGCAGTTACATTAAAAAATCTAAAATCAGAAAATAGTATACAGGAAATATCAGTATGGTGATTTTACCTTCAAGGGAGAAAGAGGTTAGGGGGAAAAAAAATAGAGAAGAGGAGGAAGCAATTTTAAGTAAGGCTAGAGGATGAAGATATGAAAATTTTGGGAAACTGGTGAAGACAGGAAAAAAGGAAAAAACAGCTAAAACTAGAAATAGTTGGTTCACATTTACATAAAAAAGAACAAGCAAAACAAAAAAGTTCACTTCAAGGTATATCTCTGCTGTCACTGGTAGACAAAATGGGCACATTTATCAGTGCCAAGAAGCAAGTCAGAGTTAGAATGGAGTAATGAATAATCCCAACAGTCCTGCACCTTTAGTTCTGAAGTTTATGCTGGTTTTGTGGCTGTGTGGCTGGAACCCAATTTGTCCAGCTTGTAGCACTCTGTGTCCCTCCTGTTTCCTTGAACTTGTCTCCTTGATCTGCCAACTTGAATTTGGTTCTACATCACCCTGACTGAGCCAGCTCACAACTGCTGAGAGTTCTGAGCTCAGTTGTAGCCATCCCTCTGCCAAAGGGCTACCAGGCAATTGCCCTCTCCTGAGGAATGTCTGAACCTCATTAACTCACCAGTCAATTATAATCCACTGAGTCCAGTGCTTTGTTCCACTGGTGCATTTCTCTGTGATTACCAGTAGTCCCCGTGCATCTTCAGGTTCAAGCCATCTTTCCCATACAGTGAGTCAGGGCTCAGAGAACACCACTTGCCACTCTTTCTTCATTGAAATCCTTTCTTCTGTCTCCCCATGAGCTTCAGTTCTTACTTCAGATCCTTGCTCCGTTCTAGGAACCCATTTTCTTCTTCATGTTGCTATATTCTAGCATCTAGACACCAAATCCCAAGATAATCTGTTTTCTCTGCTGTTCACTATTCCATCATCTTCCATATCTATGTTGTTCAAGGATGTGAGGTTATAGATGTAGCCCAGGGTCCTGCTGGGTCTGGTGCAGAGTCAGTTCATGATCACCCAGAAGTGTGGTTCACCTGAAGTAGTGACACCCCCAGTATCCTCTGGGCCATGAGGTGTCAGAGGGCACATGCATAAGCTGGGGGTGGTGGACAGTCATGGTGTGCACTGGGTGGAGTTGTCTGCTTGGAGAGGATGTCCCAGGGTCAGGGAGGAGGTGGAGGAGGTCTCACCTCACAGAGATTGCGACTTTGGGAAAATTGCTATACTCTTATGTTCTGTAAAAAAACACACACATCTTTTCTCCAAATGTACTGAATAGGCAGAGCAAATTTCATCTCCATCCACAGTTAGGGTCACAACTTGGTAGTGGTGGGCACCAAGATGGGAACCTGATGCTTAATTTTAAGTAACTAAATCAACTTTTTCTATAAAGATTTAAAAGTCCAGTGTTCTCACATTCTCCATAAAAGAAAACAAATTTCAACTCAACCATTCTTTGGTTCCTAGTTTTTCAGTACTAGGCCTTATTCACCCAAACCAAGAGACAGAGGATCACACGTCATGCACACAGGTGTGCCTCTTTCTCCAGCTCCTTTGATTATGATGTCCCTGAGGTCTGGCCAAGACTTTTTCCATTGTGTGCTGTACAAAGCCCAAGTACAGAGTCTATGATGGGTTCTGTTTTCTTCTGCAACTTCCTTCCCCATTAGTGTGTTTGCTTGGGGGCCCAGTGTGTGTGCCTCCAGGAGCCATTTCTGTTGGTCTGGGACAGCTGTCTCGGACAGCTGGACTCCCTCGTCTCCCATTGTTGGGTCTCTCCAGTTTTCCTGATTTTGTGTGCTCTCTTGGTTTACTTCCTCATGGTAGTAGTACATGCCTCTAACATCCTGCTAGTAAATGTCCTCATACCATTTTACCTCACATTGAGTTAGTAACTTGGCTGAGTGTAGAACTTGAATTTAGGACTCACTATCCTCAGATTCTGAAGGCCTCCCCTCACTGGTTGTTCCTGTGTGCATGCTGAGAAACCAGAAGACTTCTCTCTGATTCTTTACGTTACCTACCTTTTCTCTGGGAAAGGTTACAGAAGATCCTCATCACCAGGGCACTAGTTTCCCAGGGTGCTGTAACATATTCTCAGCTGCAGTGAAGCCATGTTCGAGGCATCCTTTGATTTTCTTCATTTATTACTTTTCCCCGCCATTCTCTGATCTTTCTGGGGCTCCTGTTATACATCTATGTGGACAACCTGTCCACTAGTTTAAATCTGAACTGACTGTTCCTACTTACTATGGATCTTGGTTTTTGCTATGGGGGTATCTATTTTCTATGGGCTATCAATGAAGCAGCAAAGGCTTCAAATCTGCAAAAATGTTTTTGATTTTCAAGGGCTCTTGTTTTGTAGTTTTCTTTTTCTAAAATACAAACTGCTTTAATGGGTACAGTAATTAGCCATTTTTAGTTTACTTTTGTCTTTTCATGGGAGTTTTCCTAAGCACCTAGGGGCCCTGTCCATGTGTTCCTGTGCAGGCTCCTGGCTCTCCTGAGGGTCTGAGCTGCTCCCTCTGTTTAAATCTGTCCTGATCCTCCAAAACCACACTGAGAGCAAGGTCACTAACTACCCACACCTGTGCCATAACCATGAGCCACAGAAGACAGCTGCTCAAACATAAACAGAGGTGTGGCACTGACACTGGAGCCAGTCAGGGCCTGGTGTCACATCAGACTGGGGTGTGGCTCAACAGTAAGAGTGTGCACCCAGTACACACTAGGCTCTAGGTTCCAGGTGAGAGTGTAGAGAGCATATGGCAAAGAGCTGAGGGCAAGAGGGACTTTGCAGTGGAGATACACAGGGAAGAAACCGAGGGGCCCCATTGTGTATGAGGGAAATCCTGGTGTGCCCGACACTGGTGTGCCTGGTGTGCCTGACCCAGAGGCAGGAGCTGAAGGGTGAAGATGGCTGTCTGGAGGTGAGCTTCTTGGAGGGGACATGATCTCTCTCCTTGATGGTAAAGTGCAAGAAGGAAGTAAGGGGCCTACAGAGAGAAAAGTACAGAATTGGAGGAGACTCCAGTCTCCGCACCTCACCTATCAAAACATCACCATCCCTGGAAACTGCATTGTGTCCACCGACAGAGCATGCCGACCCCAGCCCAGTGAGGAACACAGGCCCTCCTCCTCCTGCAGAGACCTAGCTGCTTGTGCAAGACAAGGAAGACAAACCTTTCCCAAATGAGCACACAAGGGGAGGCAACATCTGTAAATACAAAATGAGAATGTTAGAGCTGATGAAAATTCTGAACCATAAGGTAGAACACTAACCCCGTTCAGTCTCAGTAAATCAGCAAAGAAACTGAAAAAGACGAAATTATTCAAATTGAGATTAAACTACTAGATGCCCAAAGAAGAATAGCTTCAATTTTAAATATAATGAATGGCACAGAAAGAAAGCAGTGAAGAGAACAACATAGCTGGGGAGGGATAGGAAGAAAAGACAAATGTGTGCACTGTGACACACCTCTGCAGTGACCTATGCACACAGAGGTCGGACTCCGGGCCACAGATCCCACCGCAAGCCCTGTGTGTGTTTCACATTAGGCTGCAACTAAGGCCCATATACTGGTACATTTTTACCGATGAAACCAGTTAGGTGTGTATGTATGCCACGTGCACACATATTAAAAATAAATAAAAACTGCCGGGCGTGGTGGCTCACGCCTGTAATCCCAGCACTCGGGAGGCAGAGGCAGGAGGATTGCTGAGTTCGAGGCTTGCCTGGGCTACATAATGAGCTCAGAGCTAGCCTGAACTACAAAGCGAGACCCTGTCTCAAAAAAAATAAATAAATAAATAAATAAATAAATAAATAAATAAAAACCTATGTGGAATTTCATTTGAAAAAATTGTTTCATATAAATCCAGATTTTCATATATTTGATTTGCAGGGAATGCTTATAACCCCAAAATGATTTGGTTCTTAAGGGTTTCTAGCTTAAAGTACACTTTCATTCTCAAAGGTACACAGAAGTAACTGTGGAACTTGAGAAATAGCTTGTATTTCATTCACCCTCACAGGAATCAAGAAGGCATAATTATCATTACCAGATTACTAAACTAGTAATCTGACTCAAACCCTAAGACTTCAGTCTTAGTTAAGAATAGTTACTTAAGAGGCCGGAGGGTTAGCTCAGTGGTTCCGGCGCCTGCCTTGCAAGCGCAAGGTCCTGTGTTCGATCCCCGGTAACCACATATAATGCTGGACGTGGAGACTCACGCCCACCAGCAATCAATACCACATACCACAGTGCCGGGTGTGGTGGCTCACGCCTGTAATCCCAGCACTTGGGAGGCAGAGGCAGGAGGATTGCTGAGTTCCAGGCTTGCCTGGGCTACATAGTGAACTCAGGGCCAGCCTGAACTACAAAGCGTCTAAAAAAAAAAAAAGAATAGTTACTTAAGACTTCAATGATTTTTCCAAATATTTAGTCACACAAAACGTGAGTTGACACCCTGATCACTACATCTAGAAGTAATCACCACCAGCAATCTAGAAGGCCCCTGGTTCCTCTCTCAGGCTCTGTGGACAGGTGAAGCTAGGTCTGAGGGAGCCTTCAGGTTACCTGGACTGGCCACAGCGAGCAGTTACAGCTGGGCAAGAAGCAGTGTGCTTAAGGAACAGCAGACTGCAGTCTTGCCTTGGCAAGCACATTTGTGCTGAATTCTTTTTAGCCACACTATGAGCTGGGTTTTCCCTGCATCAGACTTGATGCTGGTAACCAGAGTGGAGGCGGCATGAGAAGGCCAGCGTGGGGGATAATGCTGCCTTGAGACCAGTCCGTCAGCAAGCAGGCACACCTTCTTGACCGCTGCCTCTCGCGCGGCCTGCTGTTCCCTCCTAAGGTTGATGGGCAGTTGAGGCTGGTTTGTCTCCTCAACTTGCTTCACCTTCAGTGTTTCAGATTTCGCTCACCAAGAGCGCCACCTGGTGTCTAGAAAAAGGGAAGTCAAAGCAGGCGTAGCAGCCCTTTGGGCAAGTCTGTGTGTCCCAAAAGATATCGTGGCCATTAAACTCCTGATGCTTGTGGTAAATTAGAAAAATGAAAGAAAGCCACAGTTAATATCCTCCCTGCATCCTTCCCTGATAACTTCCGCTTTCAAGTCATTTTTAACTTCAAACTGTATTATGAATCTGGTGGACACGCAGGTAATCAGTGACAATTTGCTAAGAAAGTAACAAGCCTTCAACAAGAACAAAAGCAAATCACTGGCCTCAGTAGGCATCAGGTCCCATATACCACAGAGGCCACAATAACAGGTGCCACACTGCAGTGCCACCTGGGAACCCATCTTCCCTCAACTGTTTCATGTTGAAACATTTTAATTTATTTAAGTTTCTTCAACATTGGCATAAATGTAATTTCTGTGCTTCGGAGGGCCAGGGACAGCTCCGTGGTACCATGCTACCTCACAAGCACAAGGATCAGAATTCAATCCTCAGTACCACAAAAAAAAAAAAAATACTGTGCTTTGGGGTAAAGGGATACTCTGAACTATGAGGTTTTTGTTGTAGTATTTTTCCACCCAACTCAGAATTTCTAGTTAAGATATGCACTTGCAGTTTACAAAAGCAAAACAAGATTTCCTAAAGTCTATTTTGCTAGCGAATGGATAATGCTGACTTAAAAAACCAGGTTTTCACAGGAACAGTCTGGGGCCTGTCATCTCTAAAGGAAGGGCCATGCTCACTAGCTCTGCTACTAAGTTTGTCTAAAGGGAAAAATATAAGCAAAAGCAAAGCAAAACAAATTTGATAGAGTATGACTCGGCTCTAACTGTTCTTAGGGTTTAAGTCTTCAACGGATACTTTCCATTTTCTTGCCTATCCCTTTCATCCCAACCCCCATGCTTCTTACACCTGTCCCCCATCCCACCTGCCCCAGAGCTTTGTAACAAGCCTGGCTGGCACATCAGCCTTGCCAAGGGGAACCTGAGTCACCAGGTGCCCTTCATCAGGACTCACACGAGGTATAGTCTCTACCTTCAAACTCCACTCGGCCAGGCCAGTGCTGCCCGCAGTCTTCCTCTCTGCAGGTCATTCCTGATCCTCACAGGCCTTGTCTGTCTGTGCTCTGCTTGGCCCTCCCAGCCTTTGTCAACTTTTCTCCACTCAGCAATGGACTTGACTTGCATGGGGACTGCTCCAGCACCGTCCTCTGATGTCTTGGGGGACACACAATGAACGGTCTGTCCTTAGGCTCTTTCACAGCACTATCAACCCCTGTCCCAGTACTCATCAACTAAGTGGCTGTCACACTCCCCAAACATAATACACTTCACAGACTCAAAACTTTGTGGGGTTTTACTAAAAATATACTTTATTGCACTTTTATTAAACTGATGAACATTAACAATGTATATTTAAAAATACATACTGTAAGTCATCAATAAATATATACTATTTTTTAAATTTTATCTTTAAGAAATGTAAAAACTTCAGAACATCCAACCAGACAGGCTAAAAATAGTGTTAAGAATGCTGAACACTGGAAATGCTCACACACTGCTAGGATGAATGTAAACTGACAGTATTTACTAAGGCTTCACAGATACACTCTGGGACCCAGCAAGCCAACCTGTGTATATTCCAACAGGACAACTAAGGGATGCTCCCCGCAGCATTATTCCTAATAGCCCCAAACTGAGAACAATTTAAATGTTGATTATTATTACTAAGGATAAAACATTCTATATTCACACAGATACTACAGAGCAATGAAAATAAACTGCTACATAAAGCAACAAAGATATTTTATGAAGCTTGAAAAATAGGCGAAAACTACCCTTCGGTAAACAGATGAAAATATCCTGCTCTTGGGGACAGTGAGCATGATGGGTGCTGGCCAGAAAAAGGCAAGCACAGGGAAGTCTCCCTGAGCAAGAGAAAAGCTTTCATTTTTAAGTTACACAGGTAAACATTATACAAAAGTTTACTCACTTAGACTTGTGCACCTGACCAACCAAAAAAAAAAAAAGGAAACTGAATAACTAAGGCTCTGGCAAATAGTACACTACGGGACAAGAAGTAAATGGGTACAAGTATCTTTGCCCTTCGCTGGAAATAAACATTTGCAATTGGAAAAAGAATAAATTTTTAAATGCACAAATGGTATTCCTCTTATTGTAATGGTTTCAATTTTGGCTGAGGATCTGAAGTACTGTTTGGCAGCTATTTTCGACTATGAACTGGGCGACTGTGTTATGCTACACATACCAGTTACAGCACTCAGCTTTAACCACCCACTTTGCTAATACAGAACTAAGTAGCAAATTAAACAATATAAACTGTGGCCCACAGAATTATAATGGCTGTTTGTCATTAGGAATAGTCCAAAAGAAATTTACTGATTTTACTATATTGCTCATCTATTTTAACCTAAAATCTGCTGCTACCTCTAGTAAAGGTAAAACAGAGAAAATTTTTTGAAATATAAAAAATTTATTTCCTAAGCTTTTGGGGAAAAAAGAATCAGAAAAACAAAACCTTGAATATTCTAAAAGAACTGCTCCATTGTGCACTCCAAATCGTATTTTCTAAGTTTGACACTGTGAAGTGAACATCAGCCAGGACACGTGTTTTTAATACTAAAGAAATATTCAACTTAACCAAATACCTGACAAGATTCCTGATTGAAATTACACAAATAAAAAGATTAACAGATGTACAGACCTTCAAGAGCAAGAAGAAAATAAAAGTACCTAAAATTGTCCATGAGAATAAACCTGGCCTTAAGTGCAGGGAAGGCCAAGTGAATGTATTACTCTGACATGTTAAAGGGGGTGGAGGGCTTACATTGCTCAAGCTCATCTCGAGCTCCCACCTCAGCCTCCTGAGTAGCTGGGACCACAGAGCTGCCACCATGCCACCATGCCCAGCTGGCGATGTAAAGTACTGTTAACTACCATCTCCTGTAGGTATAAATAAAATGGGACGTTCTGTGCTGGCTGTGTGAACTAGATCCAAGTAGAACCACTCTACCAGCTGGCCATTTAGTTGTGAGGAAACACAGGCAGCAGGTGAGATTTTTTTTTTTTAGGCTTTTCAGCTGATGACAGTGATGGCACTACCTTCCAGGCACTGGTCTAGGTGCTCGTTAATCTGTGACTCCACAACTTCACTCTGGCACACGGGACAGCTGACCAGCTGGCTCTGACTGCACACGCTGCTGGAACTCTGGGTTGTCGCCGTAGAGTATGAACTATCGGCCTCAGAGCTGTCTCCTTGTAGTTGTTCTTTCCTCAAAAAGGTGTCAAAGATGGTGTTGCCTTCTAATCTGGGCCGTTTGCATGGAAGCTTGTCTTTGGACCCATTTCCACGTTGGGATGCAGTTATAGATGCCGAGGCCTTCACTAGGGAGGGATTTCTCAGGGACGTCTTAGAAGATGGAACCTTCCTTTTAGAACTAGAAGAGGCTGATTGTTTAGTGATGTCACCAATGGTCCCATTTTTTAACAGGGATCCATTCACACTTCTGAAAGCCTTTTGGTTGGCAACTGAGACTCTGGGAAAGTAGGTGCTTAGGACACTCTGGTACACAGGAGGGCCTAGATGAGGAGATTTTTTATTCGAACCATTCTGTTTGAATTTCACATCAGAGGTAGAATCAGGTCTTACAGCATCTGCTGAATGGTCCTGACTAAGATGATCTTGGGATTCATTGATGGCACATGAGGGAACTGATTTCCCAGATGAAGGTGGATTCCTCTCTGCCAGAACATACCCTTTCCCACTGAAAGGGATTACCGTTTGAGCCTCACTTCCACTGGGTTTATCTGCAAAAGAAGCAAATAAGACTTTTCCTAGACTCAACATTAATGCAGTACCAAGTAAGAATGCACAGTCTTCTCAAAGTGAAGAAAATATTTCATTCTAACTTAGATCTATGTAGTAATTACCTATTAAAGGGAGAAGGTCATCTTGGGAAGTCAGATCACAAGCATTGAAAAATTTAGAGTTCTCTCATTCAGATAAAAACCCTATTGGGCCATTAGCTCAGTGGTTCCGCCACCTGCCTAGCAAGTACAAAGTACCTGGTTCGATCCCTGGTTCAATCCTGGTAACCACATATAATGATATGATATTGGGTGTGGTGACTCACTCCTGTAATTCCAGCACTCGGGAGGCAGAGGCAGGAGGATTGCTGAGTTCGAGGCTTGCCTGGGCTCCATAGTGATCTCAGGACCAGCCTGAACTACAAAGCGAGACCCTGTCTCAAAAACAAAACGAAACAAAAAAACCCTATCATGCCAAAGAACAATACCCAAGGAACAATGACTCCCAAAAGGGCTTTCTTTCCTCTATATTTAACTCTAGAAAGGAAAAACCTGCTATCTCATTGTCTTTCTTCCTATTCACAGAACAAGTCCCAGCTTCCCACACAGAAGCTTCCACAGATCAGACTGTACTGAGCACTTTAGATTTTGGAAAGTTTGTGCTCATCACTGACACTTCAACCTAGTATCTCCTCCAAAGATGGTGACTGAGCGCTATAGGAGAGAGGAAGAGCCTACAGATGAAATATAAATGTATGTCACATCCCTTCCCATTCTCTTCCTAATGAGTACACAGACAGAATCCAACTGATAGGAAGAGGTGTAGTTAGGTCTTACATTTAAGCAAGTACTTGAATTGCTATTAATAATCTCTTTACTTTGTTTCCTAATTACTCAGCAAAGTCAAGACAGGGAAAGAAACTCTACCTCAAATACTTAACTCTACATAAAGTAGATTTCCGTAGCATCATTTTGTGAACAAAGGACTTTTCCCTTAAACCTCCACTTGAATACTTCTGCACTACAATAGCTCTCAGGGTTACTTTTGATACCAGTTCTCCAGAGGGCAGTACTGTTTACACTGCGATGGTCACAGGAAAGACAGAAGAGTACATATGAAAGTACCTTTATTATCCACTGTTGATACAGGCTGCTTTTGTAGTTTTGTCTTTCCTTTTCCTTTTTTTGAGTAATTTTCTGGTTCTTTGATTTTTATGTAAGTCCCTCCACAGGTTTTTTGGTGCTCAGCCCACCAGTAGTCATGTGCAGAGGGTGCCCTGTTGGTGGCACGTTTGACATAGCCGTAATATGGCTGTTTGTACTGACATGGCCCATTGCAGCGCCACCAGTGTCGGCGGTACTCCTCCACCTCATCGTGAAACGTGTGGTACACCTGGGTAAGAGGGAAGTTTCAGCATTCAGTAAGCAAGTTAGCACAGTAAGGGAAATACTTCACATAAGCAGTCTTTTTTGTAACTTTCCATTTCCCAGAAATGTCTGAAAAGCTCCATTTTGGGGAAACAAAGCTAAGTATTTAGAAGTTCTGACACCCATTTTAATAGGACACAGTAGCAGTTAATACTTCCTAAACCGTGTAAAGACAGAATGTGAGAAAAGTTTCTTTGCAAAAAGCCACAGAAAACTCTGTGAAAGCTAAATGCTTCAGAAATAAAATATTAAAATGATTGAAAATTAGGATAAAGACAAAATTTAATTTAAAATTTTAAGAATCATTCCCTGACTGAGGATATAGCTCAGTGATGGATAAAGTATTGTCACCTCCTATATATGAAGCAGTAGGTTTGATCCTGGCACTGAAAATAAAAACAAAAAAAGAGTATGAAAAGACATTCCTACTGCTAAATTGAAAACCTCACTATCAGTAACAATACCAACAGCTCTGAAAGACCAAACTGCTCCTGTCAATGCCTAACCTAACACAGAACCTTAGCCAGTAAAACCTGTACTATGCTCTCCCCCCACAATCTCAAAGCTCTGCCTGTGTCTTGACAGTAAGCTTTGGGTGCTAACAGTCTAGCTATTCATGGCTATTTCTCTTAACACAATTTCAGTGTTTTCACATTGGGTCACCAGTGGTCAGTGGCCAGCATGGGGAACATATTTACTGACTGAGCCAGTAAACATCATGCAATGAGTCACATTTTTCTGTAAATAAGCCTTTCAGTTTTAATGTGACAAGATGTATTTTGCCTCCTAGCTCTAGAAGATAGCTTATTTAGGATCTGGGCAAAAACCAATAAATAAAAAGTTGTGCTCGTGCCGGGCGTGGTGGCTCACGCCTATAATCCCAGTACTCAGGAGGCAGAGACAGGAGGATTGCTGAGTTCGAGGCTTGCCTGGGCTACACAGTGAGCTCAGAGCTGGCCTGAACTATAAAGCAAGACCCTGTCTCAAAAAAAAAAAAAAAAAAAAGCCGGACATGGTGGCTCACGCCTGTAATCCCAGCACTCAGGAGGCAGAAGCAGGAGGACTGCTGAATTTGAGGCTTGCCTGGGCTACTTAGTGAGCTCAGGGCCAGCCTGACCTATGAAAAGTGAAACCCTGTCTCAAAAAAAAAAAAAGTTCTTGTGGGAGAGAGCACACTCAAGCAACTCACAGTGAGGTCTACACAACACTGAAAATTACTCTTCTTGGGCTGCAGCTCAGTGAAAGAGCTTATGCTCAGCACAAAAGGGGGCCAAAGTTCAACCTTCAACACTAGAACAATTATGAAAACCACTACTTCTAAATGATTGTGCGGCATCTTCTTATCTCCTCATGGAATATTAATATTGATGTATAAATAAGAGCAAATATATATATAATTTTTGTAAGAAAAAGTATTAACAGGCTGAAGATTTAGCTCAATGGTGCCAGTGCCTGCCTTAGCAAGCACAAGGTCCCTGGTTCCATCCCTGATGACCATATACAACAATAATGGGCATGGTGGCTCATGCCCACTGGCAATCAGTACCACATACCACAAATGCCAGGCCTGGTGGCTCAAGCCTGTAATCCCAGCACTCGGGAGGCAGAGGCAGGAGGACTGCTGAGTTCAAGGCTTTCCTGGGCTATATAGTGAGCTCGGCCAGCCTAAACTACAAAGTGAGACCCTGTCTCAAAAAAAAAAAAAGTTTTAACTTTCTAATAAATTCTTGCTATCTCTCCATGATAAAAATTTCTACTATTTGGCATGCATGTAAATAATGTACAAGATATTAGGGGTAGAAAGGAGTGAAGGATATTAAGTTTTAAGGCAGGGGGATGTAAATGCTATGCTCTCTATTATATTCAAACTCTTCACTTAGAAATCCATTAGCAAAAAAGGACAGGGATGTGAATGTTTTGTTTCCAACTCCTATGACTCCTACAACTGCGCCATGAGGCCTTTAATAGTGTGTCATTACAATGAAAATGCTCTAGGGAGCTTGATAAAACAGGATAAGCTGCATTAACAAGAGTTACTCACTCCATAAAACTTCCCCTAAGTAAAAACGGAGACACTCAAATCAAGACTATGGGAAGGGGCCAGAGATTTAGCTCAGTGGTTCCAGGGCCTGCCTCGCAAGTGTAAGGCCCTGAGTTCAATCCCGGTAACCACTTACAATGCTGGGCGTGGTGACTCACGCCCACCAGCCATCAATACCATGTACCACAGTGCCGGGCGTGGTGGGTCACACCTGTCATCCCAGCACTTGTGAGGCAGAGGCAGGAGGATTGCTGAGTTTGAGGCTTGCCTGGGCTACATAGTGAGCTTAGAGCCAGCCTGAACTACAAAGTGAGAACCTGTCTCAAAAAAAAAAAAAAAAAAAAGACTATGGGGCCAGGGGTTTAGCTCAGTGGTTCTGGAGTCTGGCTGGCAAGCTCAAGCTCCGGAGTTAGATCCCCACACCACACACCATAATGCTGGGCATGGTGGCTCAGGCCTGTAATCCCAGCACTTGGGAGGCAGAGCCAGGAGGACTGCTGAGTTCGAGGCTTGCCTGGGCTACATAGTGAATTCAGAGCCAGCCTGAATTACAAAGCAAGATCATGTCTTGTGGGGGCGGGGAAAGGATATGTCCTCTTCCAACTGAGCAGAGGGAAGGCATTGCTTCAACAAAATTTCAAGTGAACAAATCAGGTCTTCTATACTAAAAATTCCATATTCTCACAGTTGGATTCCCTATCTGGTCTTTTTTTAATGGAAACAATTTTCCTGATTTTTTTTGCAGTACTGGAGATCGAACTCAGGCCCTTGTGCATCCAAGGTTGGCACAGTACCACTTGAGCTAAATCCCCACCCCAGTTTTCCTGATACTGAAGTATGTACCCCAAAACTCCATGAAGTTTCAGAAAATTAAAACACAGGAAAGTACACGTGGAAAGTAAGCACTTCTCTTATCTCTTCACATTGGCCTTTATTTCTTTTAAAGGAAGGAAATATCCAAACATATTCAAGAGTTTGATCTGTGCTGAAATTAATATTTATTCAGTTCAGCATTTGCTAAGCTGGCAAAAGGACATGGTGTTACACACCTCATACAGACTTACATTAAAATGAGGAGGAGCCACCCAGTGTGCGGACCTAAGAAAGGAGAATAAGACTATAAAGTGGGCCTCTCTGCTGGGAGGACTCAGAGGAAGGAAGTTTGGTCCCACTGGGAAGACAGTAAGCCCTGTGTTACTGATGAGCAAAGGCAGGGAGGTGCAAAGGTCAGTAAACAAAAAGCAGGATATAAGCAAGGGGTTGGGAGAGGCACAAAAAAAGAACACATTATTTAATAAAATGAATACAGTGATTAACAGACACTAATATTTAATTAGCACTCAAGCTACACAAAAATGTTTTACATGTTTCTTCTTTACTATCTCCTCCCAAATATCCTGCAGGTAGACACTGTCATTACCCCCAACTGCAAATGGGTAAGGTAAGGCAGAGAAGCACTAAGCACACCCAGTAAAATCATTTGGAGAGCATGGTAGGATATAAACCCAAACAATGTGTCTTGTCAGCTTTCTTAACCCTAGGCTTTGCTACCTCCTGTGACTATGCAGAGATAGGAATAAAAAAGGACTTCTAATGAATGGAATGACAAAGGACATGGTAACAGAATACAGTAGGGATTCAAGGAGACTACATTAAGAAAACTAAATGAAGGAGTTGTCACAAGAGTGCAGTACTGCAGGCTTGAATCAACCATGTTAGCCTAGAAGAGAACGGAGGGCTCAGAAATATTGCTCTATTGTTCCAATGTGTGGGTCTCAAGAGCCAATTAGCTTCCTAACGCTTCTTGTTCTGCTGAAAATTCTCAAAGGTATGTTTTTATCTACTCCAACACACACCAACAAGTACTAGGGTTACCCAGAGGGCTCTATCACTAAGCTATACTCATTTTTATTATACACTGACTGTTTTTTTTTTTTTTTTTTGAGATAGGGTCTCGCTTTGTAGTTCAGGCTAACTCTGAGCTCACTATGTAGCCCAGGCAAGCCTCGAATCCAGCAATCCTCCTGTCTCTGCCTCCCAAGTGCTGGGATTACAGGCGTCACTGACTGTTTTTATTATACACACACCCCCCCCCCCCACTTTTTTTTGCAATACTAGGGATTGAACCCCAGGACCCTCACATTGAGCTACAACTCTAGCTCTCGGTTTGTTTTGAGACAGGATCTTGCTAACTTGTTCAGGTTGGCTTCAAACTTTCAAACCTCCTGTGTTGGCCTCTGAAGTAGCTAGGATTATAGGTGTAAGCCACTCTATCTGGGAAGCTCATTATTTTTCATGAAACCTCAGAAGTTACAGAATAAATAACTACTAACTGCCATAAACATCTGAGACTTTATATACCGTAATATTGGCTCCAGTCAGACGGTTGATGCGATGCATATGTTTACAAAACTCTGGACCATGTCCTTCCCGATCTTTATCATTATTAGTGACAAATAAATAGGCATGTATCATTTCATGTAGGAGAGTCTGAAACGGAAAACAATTTTGTTTTAGCATTTCTGAAAAGAAGACTGTATTTTATTACTCTACCTAGGGTCTTAAACTTCTGTAATACATTCACAAAATATTCATATAACTGTATATTCACTAAACTATATATATCCAAAGCTCTGCAGATCCTGGATAAACAGCTCTCTAGGAAACATTATTGAGTACCAAGCAAAATCCAGAAGGTCAGTAAATCCACCTACATAAAAACTTTTAAATTCTGATGGGAAAACACCCTAAGTAAAGACAGTTATATGTGCAACACATATCACAGGCTATTAATTCTGAATATACTATAAAGAGCTCTGAATGTGAACAGGAAAGTGATAAACAGTTCAGTTTTAAAGTGGAAAAAAGCTGGGTACCAAGGCATGTACTTATACTCTCAGCTACTTGGGAGGCTGAAGGAAGAAGATCATTTGAGCCCAAGAGTTCAAGAATGGCCTAGAAAATAGAAAGACCCTGTCTCTTAAAAAGAAAAAAAAGATAAACCAGGCAAAACGATGCACACCTGCAATTCCAGCACTCTGGGAAGCTGAGACAGGAAAGGATCACATGTTCAAGCTCAGCATGGGGAACTTAGGAACTTACCAAGACCCTGTATCAGAATAAAAAATAAAGAAAGAACCCCAGTGGTTTCAATCCTTTGCACAAAAATAAATAAATAGTTTTAAATGTTCTGGAGTTCACAGAAAAAGAAGTAAAATGACCCATAAATATGTTACGACGTTCGACCTAATTTATAAAAAAGAAAAAAGGCCAGTTAAAAAACTAGGATATTATTCCTTTTTCATCAAGGTTGATAAAACTCTAGAGTATGACACTGTTGGCTACACTAAGGGAAAAGAAACATTTGCACAGACTGCTGGTGGAAGTCCAAAATGCCACAACCTCTGCAGAGAACTTCATAGCATTTAATCTTTTTGTTTGTTTGTTTGTTTTTTGGGGGGTTTTTTTCTTGTTTTTTTTTGAGACAGGGTCTCGCTTTGTAGTTCAGGCTGGCTCTGAGCTCACTATGTAGCTCAGGCAAGCCTCGAATTCAGCAATCCTCCTGTCTCTGCCTCCCAAAGTGCTGGGATTACAGGCGTGAGCCACCACGCCCGGCCATAGCATTTAATCTTATAAATAAACTTACCA
The DNA here is from genome assembly GCA_004025085.1 of Thryonomys swinderianus. Lineage (NCBI taxonomy): Eukaryota > Metazoa > Chordata > Mammalia > Rodentia > Thryonomyidae > Thryonomys > Thryonomys swinderianus. The sequence continues at coordinate 21,964 of PVIC010002139.1, forward strand.
CTTTATGCCAGCAATCCCTAGATAAGAACAAAAGGCTTGGCCGGAGATTTAGCTCAGTGGTTCCAGTGCCTGCCTCGCAAGCGCAAGGTCCTGAGTTCGATCCCCGGTAACCACATACGACAATACCAGGAGGGGTGACTCATGCCCACCAGCAATCAATACCACATACCACAATGCCAGGTGTGGTGGCTCATGCCTGTAATTCCAGCACTCAGGAGGCAGAGATAGGAGGATTGCTGAGTTCGAGGCTTGCCTGGGCACCATAGTGAGCTCAGGGCCAGCCTGAACTACAAAGCGAGACCCGGTCTCAAAAAAATAAAAACTAAAAAAAGAAAAGGGTGGGGACAGAGATTTAGCTCAGTGGTTCCGGTGCCTCTCTAACAAGCGCAAGGTCCCTAGTTCGATGCCCCATAGACACATACAACAATAAGAGCGTGGTGACTCATTCCCACCAGTCAGTACCACATCCCACAATGCCAGGCATGGTGGCTCACACCTGTAATTCCAGCACCTGGAAGGTGGAGACAGGATCATTATGGTTTTTTTTTTCAATAGGTTAATGTTATTAAAAAAAATTCCATTTTGTTTTCTAGTAAAAACTCTTTCCTTGAAATTATTTGGTCTGATATTAATAGAGATGCAATATATTTCTATTGTGTTTGGATGACAGGCATTTTTCTATCCCTTCAAATCTAACATACATGTTTTATTGTAAGTACCCCCTCTTTTAATCTAGTATGTCAAATGTGTCTCTAACAAAATAATCATCCACATTTAATACAATTATTGTTTATGCCTACCTTTTTCTTTAGGTAATGTCAACTTTGTTCTTTAGTCCTTGTTTTTCATTAATCAAATGTTTCTAATGCACCATTTTATATCAATTATCTTTTTATTCTTTTTAAACTGCAGCATAAAATTACTCTTGTTACCACTTATTTTGTTTGTTATTTGAAACGGGGTCTCGCTTTGTAGTTCAGGCTGGCTCTGAGCTCACTATGTAGTCCAGGCAAGCCTCAAACTCAGCAATCCTCCTGTCTCTGCCTCCCGAGTGCTGGGATTACAGGTGTGAGCCACCATGCCAGGCTGTTACCACTTATTTTTCTAACCAGACAGGAAGCAACATTTCTGGAGGTACTGCAATACCTAGTTAGTACATGAGTAAGCAAGCTCTTATTCCACCTTTCTGCTTCAAAGTTCTACTTAAGATACTGCCTGTGGATAGGGCATATATCACAATTCAACTGATCAGAATAAATAAGACACCTGATTTTAAGCAAAGGCTGCCCGTATACACTTTGTGCACAGTTGAACAGTGTTAATTATGTCACTGTTGTGAAATCCACGACCTATATTTACTTTTTAAAGCTCCACTCCTATTTCCCAGCATGTTTTAACCAATTTCTGCCCCACACAAACAATTCCTACCAAACCTGTGCTGTCCTATACATATTTTTCAAGAGATAGAAATAGGGCAGGACAAGTCACACTGGATACATCTTAGAACTTATCTAGAACTTTCAGGTATCTACTAAACTAAACCCAATCTGAAGTAAACTAGGAGTTCCTTCTGATCCACTGCACTAGCAAGAGTGACCACAGCTCTACAGGGAAGTAAAGTGTATCTCCACACCCCTTGGGCTGCCAGCTCAAGTAGGTGTCCTGGGAGGGAAGCAGTGTGGTGGCCAAACAGGAGATAATCCAAATTTGTGTGTGTCAATGGGAACACTCAGATCCTAAGTTTTTCTCATCTTCTAAATATGTAATTTAAACAAAGTTACTTAACCTCTCCGAACTTTAATTTACTCATCTATAAAAATGAAGATAATTCACAATGAACAAAAACAGTGTTGATGTGGGGCTGAGGATTTGGCTCAAGTGGTACCGTGCCAACCTTGGATGCACAAGGACCCGAGTTTGATCCCCGGTACCGCAAAAAACAAACAACAAAAAAACAGTGTTGATGTAAAGATCAAATGAGATAATATATGTGACAACCTTTATCTACACAGCATTATAAATATAAAAGGTAATCCTTATTTGCTCCACAATTAAAAGACTGTATTAAGGGAAAAGCAATTTTTTTTTTTTTGGAGACAGGGTCTCGCTTTGTAGTTCAGGCTGGCTCTGAGCTCACTATGTAGCCTAGGCAAGCTTCAAACTCAGCAATCCTCCTGTCTCTGCCTCCCGAGTGCTGGGATTACAGGCGTGAACCACCACGCCTGGCACTGTGGTATGTGGTATTGATTGTTGGTGGGCATGAGGCACCATACCCAGCACTGGTATGTGGTACTGATTGCTGGTGGCATGAGTCTCCACGCCCAGCATTGTACGTGGTTACCGGGGATCAAACTCAGGTCAGGACCTTGAGCTTACAAGGCAGGCGCCGGAACCACTGAGCTAACCCACCAGACCCGGGAAAAGCAATTTTTAAAAAAACATATAGATGTATTGAAGGCAGAATGATTGTAAATTATTGAGCTAAGAATAAAGCTTGTACAAAGAATACCTCTACAAGATCCTTCCTTGGTCTAAACTTTAAAAGGGGTTCACTAACACGGATGGAACACATTCCACCATTGCCTTCATAGCAGCAAATGCCAGCACACCTGGAAAACAATTACAATGTATTACCTTTAACAAATACACATGAAAGGCAAAATAAAAGGGCAAATCTTTACTCTTTTGGCAATTCAGACTAAGGGGATCCTGCCAACGTATAGCTAGCTCTCTTCCCCACTCCCAGGGTCCTGGCACTCGGGGGTCAGGATCCTAGGGAATTGGTACATTCATCTGCGGGACCCTGGGTTCAGCACACGCCTCGTCGGGGTTTCCTCGGGCCAAGCCCTCAAGGACCTTAGGGGTCCTACTTCCCAAAGCCCTAATTTAAAAAGGTGGGGCACCAACGGCTGGCAAACTGGCCGGTCTAGCAGCGCGCAAGCGCACTCACAGTGTCATGCGCGCGCTCCACTTCACCTCTACCGCCTCCAGTTGGCCCCAGAAAAAGCTGTCGTTGAACTCCACGAATAGGGCCTGAAGGTCTGGGGTGGGGTCCACCAGCTCCCAGGACGCGTCTACCAGCGACAGGGTCTCCCGCGCTGAGCGCTCGGCAGCCCGCGCGTCCCACTCCTCCTGAAGCCGGAGCGCGACCATCAAGTCCTCCTCCATCGCTCCTGCAGTCCCCTTCTGACCCTTGACACCACCAGCTTCACGAGATCCGTGGCCTGTCTTGTCCGTGGCCTGGTTCCGCTGCGTGAGTGTGGATTCGTGCTGAACGCCGGCGTCAGGCTTGCTGGCAGCACTACCCACGCGCAGGCACTGGCTGCGGAGGATCTTAGAAAGTCAGTTACCTCCTTTACTTTTCGGGGGTAGCCTCACGCCCTACGTCACGCTCCGCCTCTGCGCAGAGCCCAGCTCTCCCCTACTTCCGCAGTGATGCGCACGCGCCTTAGTTTATTATCGCGTCTGCGCAGACGTCATAACTGCGCTCAAACCTAGCGCAGGCGCAGTGTGAGACGCCCGTCTCCTGGGGCGGACGCGGTGTGCGTCGTTTGGCCCCGGCGCAGGCGCAGCGTCTGTCGCCCGGTCCAGCGCAGGCGTCCTCGTCCAGCTCACGCCCCGTTGCCTCAGCCTGCGGGTTCCGCTGCGTTCGGGTGGGGCCAAACGGCCACCAGTGACAGCGACTTCGGGAGGCCGGCGCGGTAAGGGTGATGGCCATGTCGGACAGCGGAGCTAGCCGCCTGAGGCGACAGCTGGAATCTGGGGGCTTCGAGGCGCGGCTGTACGTGAAGCAGCTGTCGCAGCAGTCGGACGGGGACCGCGACCTGCAGGAGCACCGGCAGCGCGTGCAGGCTCTGGCTGAGGAGACGGCGCAGAACCTCAAGCGCAACGTCTACCAGAACTACCGGCAGTTCATCGAGACGGCGCGGGAAATCTCCTACCTGGAGAGCGAAATGTACCAGCTTAGCCACCTGCTGACCGAGCAGAAGAGTAGCCTAGAGAGCATCCCCCTGGCACTGCTGCCCGCCGCTGTCGCGGGGGCCGCCGCTGGCGAGGACGGGGCTGGCGCGGGGACCCGAGACCGCCGGCATGTCCAGGGCAGCTTCCTTCCCGGGATAGCAGGAGCCCCGCGGGACAGCCCCAGCGCGGGCGAGGAGGGCAAGCACCGCACGCTGACCACGCTCCTGGAGAAGGTGGAGGGCTGTAGGCACCTGTTGGAGACTCCGGGGCAGTACTTGGTGTACAACGGGGACCTGGTGGAGTACGAGGCAGATCACATGGCGCAACTGCAGCGCGTGCACGGCTTCCTCATGAACGACTGTCTGCTGGTAGCCACCTGGCTGCCCCAGCGACGAGGTATGTACCGCTACAATGCCCTGTACCAGCTGGACGGGTTGGCTGTGGTCAATGTCAAGGACAACCCGCCCATGAAGGACATGTTCAAGTTGCTCATGTTCCCTGAGAGCCGAATTTTTCAGGCAGAAAATGCCAAGATCAAACGCGAGTGGCTGGAAGTGCTGGAGGAAACCAAGAGGGCCCTTAGCGAGAAGAGGAGAAGGGAGCAGGAGGAGGCAGCGGCCCCCCGAGGCCCCCCACAAGTGCCTGCCAAGGCCAGCAACCCATTTGAGGATGACGAAGACGAAGAACCAGTTGTTCCTGAGGTAGAGGAAGAGAAAGTGGACCTCTCAGTGGAGTGGATCCAGGAGCTGCCAGAAGACCTAGATGTCTGTATCGCCCAGAGGGACTTTGAGGGGGCTGTTGATCTTCTGGACAAACTCAACCACTACTTGGAAGACAAGCCCAGCTCCCCTCCTGTGAAAGAACTCAGGGCCAAAGTGGATGAGCGTGTAAGGCAGCTCACTGAGGTGCTAGTGTTTGAACTCTCCCCAGATCGCTCCCTGAGAGGTGGCCCCAAGGCCACTCGCAGGGCTGTCTCTCAGCTAATCCGGCTGGGCCAGTGCACGAAGGCGTGTGAGCTGTTTCTGAGAAACAGGGCAGCGGCTGTGCACACTGCAATACGGCAGCTCCGCATCGAAGGAGCCACTCTCCTCTACATTCACAAGCTCTGCCACGTCTTCTTCACCAGTCTGCTGGAGACTGCAAGGGAATTTGAGACGGACTTTGCAGGCACAGATAGTGGATGCTACTCTGCCTTTGTGGTCTGGGCAAGGTCAGCCATGGGCATGTTTGTGGATGCTTTCAGCAAGCAAGTATTTGACAGCAAGGAGAGCCTCTCCACAGCAGCAGAGTGTGTGAAGGTGGCCAAGGAGCACTGCCAGCAGCTGGGGGAGATAGGACTGGACCTCACCTTCATCATCCATGCTCTGCTGGTAAAAGACATCCAGGGGGCCTTGCACAGCTACAAGGAGATCATCATCGAAGCCACCAAGCACCGCAATTCTGAAGAGATGTGGAGACGGATGAACCTGATGACTCCTGAGGCCCTGAGCAAGCTCAAGGAAGAGATGAGGAGTTGCGGGGTCAGTAACTTTGAGCAGTACACAGGCGATGACTGCTGGGTGAACTTGAGCTACACAGTGGTTGCTTTCACTAAGCAGACTATGGGCTTTCTGGAAGAGGCACTGAAGCTGTATTTCCCTGAGCTGCACATGGTGCTTCTGGAGAGCCTGGTGGAAATCATCCTGGTTGCTGTCCAGCATGTGGATTACAGTTTGCGGTGTGAACAGGATCCCGAGAAGAAAGCTTTTATCAGGCAGAATGCATCCTTTCTGTATGAAACAGTTCTCCCTGTGGTGGAGAAAAGGTTTGAGGAAGGTGTGGGGAAACCTGCCAAGCAACTCCAGGATCTGAGGAACACCTCCAGACTCATGCGCGTGAACCCTGAGAGCACAACTTCAGTGGTGTGATGTTTGGGCCCGCTTGTATGCATACATATTGCTTATATGTTATTTATATTTATGTTGTTACATCAGCATATCCACAATAGTTTTAAACAGCTCAAAAATTTAAAAATGCCTTCTAAGAAATGTAAACTCAAAAGGAAAAAAAAGACATGTTAATTTAAGTCAAATAATGAAAATATCAGAATTATTAAAACATGCTATCTATGCTTTCCTTTTAAATTATGCTAATTCTTTAATGAACATGTTATAACACTGTAGTACTGTAGTTTACCTTTGAGTCAAAACATAACTTTCTCATATTATGCAGCACCAAGAAAAAAAGTCTATAAATACATAGTTTATGTTGTGAAGTTTCCCAGTTCACCAAAATGTTAGGTTTGTTAAAGGGTACAGTGCCATCTCAAACCCTGCCTCATATATTTGTCCTCCTTAAACTGTAATTGGATAATTTGGGAAAAAAGAGTTGGAAAAACTTGTTTTGGGATAAACTTTTATTCAAAAGAATGATTTCTTGAAACCAGCTGTATGTAGATGTCAGATACTCCCATCCTTATAGATACAAGAGGAAGCTTTCATGAAAACCAGGCACTGGGGGCATAATGGCCCATGCTAGTAATCCAGTTCCTGGAAAGGCCAAGGTCGGGGAGTTCAGGTCTGAGGCCAGCCCAGGCATTTTAGTGAGACCTTATCTATAAAATAAAATAAAATAAAAATTTTAAAAAATGGTTGGAAATGTAGTTCAGTAGTAGAGCACTTCTGAACTCTATCCCCTGTGCTAGGGAGAAAGCAAAAACAAACAAATAGAAAAACCACCTCAACAAATGGTTTCATGATTTGAATAGCTGATTGTTTTTAGTCGCTAATCAGCAGCTTGGTACTGTTTGATTTGGAACCATCTACTTGGAAATTGGAAATGGTAAAGCCCTCCCCACACACATATTTCGGAAATATGTCAATTTCCAGCTGAAGCTTTTGTCTTTGTCCTATTAAACAGAAGTAATAATAGGACACATTGAGGAACCTGGGCAGTAGCCAGTGAGTGACTTTCAGCCCTCCACACCATTCAGGATAGGTTATATAGTAGCTCAGACAGCAGGCAAGTGAAAAAGTTTCTATTGAAATTTTTATGAAGATTTCAGGGTCTGCATGGATGAGAAGTCAGAAAAATACAGATCCTACTGTTCTCTACTTGGAGCAGAGATTTGTTTTGGTTCTTTTTGTAACAAAGTTAGAATACATAGATGAGACTGATACACTCAAATCACAGGGAATAAGAAACTTTTAGTGACTCCCAGAATGCTCAGTGTTGCATTTTCTTTTTTGAGACAAGATCAGGGTGGTCTCAAACTCAATATACACCCCTGGCTGTTCTCCAACTGGGAAACAATCCTCATGCCTTAGTCTCCTATGTGCTGGGATTCCTACAGATGTGTATCATCACACCTGGCCATTTTCTTGTTTTACTTTTAATTTTTATCACTTTGTGTTTCAAAGGACTTCAGAGTATAATGCTTCATTCATATGGCTTAGTAAAACAAATAAGAAATGTGAACTTCCCAGGGTTTTAAAACTATGCTTCCACTGTGTATTAATATTCTTCATTATTTGAAAGCATTGTTTTTGCTGAGATGTTTTTCCCCCTAGCATCTTCGATTCTTTTCCTTAAGTGCCCATTTGTGATTTCTTATCTGAATAAGACTGAAAATTATGTGAAACCTAAAGTAGATTCTGAGTAGTGACTCGGAGTTATAAGACTAATTACTCAGACGCCAGACTAGCACTTTCTTTTTGCGGTCTTCCCTTCCCCACCCCACACTGGGATTGAACCAAGTGCCTTTGTGCTGAAGTACATCCTCAGCCCTTTTTAAAAATTTTCAGGCAGGGGCCGGAGGGTTAGCTCAGTGGTTCCAGCGCCTGCCTTGCAAGCGCAAGGTCCTGAGTTTGATCCCCGGTAACCACATATAATGCTGGGCGTGGAGACTCACGCATACCACAATGCCAGGCGTGGTGGCTCACGCCTGTAATCCCAACACTTGGGAGGCAGAGACAAGAGGATTGCTGAGTTCGCGGTAGCTTGCCTGGGCACCATAGTGAGCTCAGGGCCAGCCTGAACTACAAAGCGAGACCCTGTTTCAAAAAAAAAAAAAAATTTCAGGCAGGGTCTTGCTAAATTGGCCAGGCTGGGCTTGAGTTTGTAATGTATTTTAAAAGGTACATATTTAGAAGGTCAGAAGGTCCCAGGGAAAGAGTTTGCCAATAATCTCACTACTGTGGGAGCTTGAGGCAGGAAGATTGCAAATTAAAGCCCAACTTGAGCAATTTAGTGACTTAGAGAGACCCTATCTCAAGATAAAAAATAAAAAGGTCAGGGTTACAACCCAGTGCAAGGGCCCTTGGTTTAATTACCAGTACCATAAAATGAATGAATGAATGAATGAATGAATGAATGAAAGGTTGAAAGGTACTGGGGTTTTTGACTAATTTTTTTTCACATATTTAGGATTTCCTATATACCATAACTGGATATCTTAGCTGAACAAAGATAGTTACCCCTTTTTAAAAGATCACTGGAAGCTTGAGTTTTATAAAATTTTGTGATTATTATGATTATTTTGTGCCACTTACCGTTTCTAATATAGAAAATATGAACTGTGTAAATATATGGCACAGGGTCTGTGAAATGATAGTTCTGGAAGTTCCTCTTAAGGCATGGAGTTGTGAAAACTTAAGTATGTATTCTCATATATATAAATGATTGCTTCTTCATAAAGCTGCCTGCTTTTTAAAACTGGAAGTACAGAATTTTGTCTTGTTAGGAATTTGTGTGTTCCTTACTGAGAACTGTAGCTAAAGAATCTTTGGTGACTCAATCGCTGTAGGAAGTTGATTAAATCTGTCAGTTTTGTAATGTACCTCTCTGTGCTAGACATAAAAAGTTAATGCTGCATTCCCGCAATGTGGAGTCAGAGCTCTTTAGTCTTGTCTTATTAGACTCCAGAACAAGTTCTAAAATAGAATCTAGAAATGTACATGCTGAACACCACTTAGCATTGATTATCTTTTGTTTGCTTCAAGCATACTGTCATTTGAGCTTGAGATCATAGGCTGGACTAGATTAATTACTGCTTCTAAAAAAAAGACACTGTGGAATTAAGTCTTAAAGCCTCATTTCACTTAAGTGCTAAAAATTTGCTTATTTTTTGTTTCAAATACTACCTATAGTTTAATTTTCAATACTTGTATCTTGCAACTTAATCTCTTGGCTAGGATTGGGAATCTGGGTCTTAACATGGAGTATAAAATCAATATGTGTACATTTTACTTTTGATATACTGATATACTCTGAAATGTTTTATAAAATAAAGCTTTAAAATGTGCTTACACTGGATAAAGTTATTACACTGTTGTATTGATGTTGATTAATCTGGATTTAACATTCTTATGCTCCTGTTACTGAAATACTCTGGGATTTTTGTTTTATGTGGGGAGGATAGAGAGCTGTTAGCTATTTTAAGTAAGCATTCTACTTACTTTCTGAATTGTGAATTAATCAGATCTCAGGTATTTTAGGATTCTTTTGAGTGGGAAATTCCAACTTATGAACTATGAATTCACCCTAAAAAATCAATTTTATGCCATCTGCACATCCCTAAACAATGAAAGCAGATGCAGGCCCCCAGACCAGGGAGCTAAATGACAAGGTTCTTCTTTTTTTGAGGGGGTAGCAGGGATCAAACTCGGGCCCTATGTGCTTCTAAGGTACGTGCGGTACCACTTGAGCCAAATCCCCAGCCCAGGTTCTGCTTTTTTAAAGTAATGAGTATAGACAGAGGAAGCAGTAACATATTTACAAGTATGGAATGCTGTGCTTCACAGTGACTGAAAATTGGAGAAAGTTAACAAAAACTGTAGAATTAGCTATGGATTAGCTAAGAATTAGCAAGAATACTGAGAAGAAAGTACTGCAAATTGAGGGTTTGGGACGTTCTGATGAAAGTACTATCCCTGAAGTATTGGTACTTGCAGAATGGACATAACAGACCTACAAAGAGAAAAGCATGCCATGAGCAAAGGCCTATGGCAGTGCAGGTGTGTCACTGATCAAAGGGACAGCAGAGCATGAGGAAGGCATAGAGTACAAGAGTACATGCTGCCTGGGAGAGCCTCAGTCCATTCCAGTGTGAAGAATCAAAGTCCCCACCCACACTGAACCTGCCCACAATTCCACTCCCCCCGCCATGTGTAACCCTTGCTGTTTCATGTGCATTTCCTCCCAGAAATTAGGTCATGCTATACATGCAATTCAAGACCTTGCTTGTATTTGTTAAACAATTCAGGAGTTTTAAGACCACACCTCACATCAATAGCATACCTCACCTATGTCCCCTCACCCCACTCCAGTACTGGAATCAAAGCAGGATCTTGCCCTTGCCAGGCACATGTGGTGCCACTAAGCTACATCCCTGGCCCTTCCCATTTTTTTCTGTAATAGAATTGTCTTCAATCATACTGAATGGATAAATTAAATTTTTTTCATAATTATTTATTGACCTCAGGTTTTTGAGTACAAAAAATTTCTGAAGAATCACCACACTTAAAGGTACTATTCCATGCATGTGAATAAATATGAAAGCTACATAGCTAATCATTGTTCTGCCAAACTGTACTTTTAAAATTTGGGCCAGATTAATCATCAGAAGAGTTGTACCATTTTATATTCTCCCTGACAGTACAAGGAATTACTAGTTTCTATGAATGCTCATAAAAATTCATAATAATACTAAAGGTAGTCTTATTTTTACAAGTCTCATTTATGACTTTAAAGGTCTCTTGTATATTTTGAGTGTGGTTAAGTAACTGTATCTTTTTCTATTCAATAAACTGTCTTTTGTGATTCTATTCTTTGTATTCTGATTTTGGAATTTGCTGTATGGATAGAAAATTAATGTGTGCTATGCCTATAGATTTTAGCTTGTTACTTGTTTATATTTTAGTATATGTGCTGCTGAAGTACTCTCATTTTGTTTAGATGTTCACTTATTTTCATAGTGTGGTAAGTTTTGATTGTTTATGAAGCCAGACTTCTCTAGGTCTTTTTTGTGTCAGACTGAGAAAGGCCTTGTTCACTCTTCAGTCTTGGCATGTTTTCCTTGCTAGGCTTTATGATAAACACATATAATCCCAGCACTTGGGAGGCTGAGGCAGGAGAATCACCCTGAGATTGAGGCCAGCCTGAGGTACATAGTGAATTCAAGGCCAGCCTAAACTATAGAATGAGACCCTGTCTCTACAAAACAAAAAGTATGTATTTTCCTTGTTAATTTATTGTAATATTGGAAGTTTGCTCCATTTCTCATACATTTTAAGGTAAAAATGATGTCAGCATACCATTTCCCCACAAATAGCAAGTTGTCACATTGTTGAATCATCCTGCCCACTGACCTCAGGTGGTATTTTAAGGCCAGATCCGTGCAAGAAGCAGCTGGTATCAGTTCATCCATCCACCCACTTACTGTTGGTCAGCTTCCCATTATGGGAACAAAACACCAGAGAGAAGCACCTAAGCAGGAAGATGAAGATTGATTCTAGCTCACCCTCAGAGGTGTTAGTCCCCCCTGGCTCACTGCATTGTTTTGGACCTAGGTAGGACATCATGGGAATGTGAGGTGGGCCAAACTGCCCACCTGATGGTCTAACATCCCAAAGTTCTCTTCCAAATGGTGCTCCCAGTCATCTGAAGACCTCCTACTAGGCCCCTTCCTAAGAATTCTACTCTGTCCCAGTGATAGGTTGGGGACCAAGCTTTCAACACATGGGCCTTCAGGGGACCCTCCAGAGCCAAACTAGAAAAGCCAGCCAGGCTGCAGTTCCACTCCAGAAAACAGGATATTTTCTGCAAAGGGTATATGTGATGGAATATGGTTGGACATGGAAGTTGTCTGTTGCCCTGGGTAAGACCCTCAGCCCCCAGTTGCTGGCAGGGACTTATTTCGGGCAGGAAGTGGGATATGCCTCTTTGGAGAGAATGACTGGCCAAAGAGAAAAAGACTGAAGTATGCTTAAGTTTGGAACTCAGAGCAAACTGCCAAGTCCTTGACCTGGTGGCCCACCTTTGCAGCCCCTGCTTGGGAAGGCACTCATACAGGGCCAGCTGCAGCCAGCAGCTGGATTCTTACTCCTAAAGGTGAAACAGCATCAAAGGTCTTTAGGGATCTGGGGGCAAACACTTTTAAGGCAACACCCCCAAAAAGACTGAAGAGAGAATTGCAAGAGATGAAGATGTCTTAAAACTGTAAATACTATCAGACAAAATATTGCATCCATGAAATAAAAATTATAAAGAATCAATATAGGTGGCATAAAAACAAATATTATCAATAAAGAATGGAAGTTGGGTATAGTGGTAAAGGGCCATAAGTCCAGCATGCTGGGAGGCTGAGGCAGGAGGACTGCAAGGTAAGAGTCCAGTCTGGGCAATTTGGCAACTAAGTCATGCCTTGTCTCAAAATTTGAAAACAAAATAGTCTAAAGATGTAGCTCAGTGTGAAGGTGTTGGGTTCAATCTCTACTACTGGAAAGAAATAAGAAGGCATCAATAGTAAACAATACAAGTACATTTTCTAGCTCTGAAGGATACAGACTAAATGAAACAATCTGTTGAGGGCCAGGACTTACAAGGTTCATTTAATGCATGTGATCTGAAATTGCAGAAACTTGAGTAGAGATTGTTAGAATTTTGCAAGAAAGTAAGTTTGTATTCAGAATGGCTGAATACAGATTCAGAACAATTTAAGAAATGCTTTTCAAAATCCAGAGGAGCCAGATATAGTGACACATACCAAAAACCCCAGCTACTAATGTGGTGAGGCAGGAGGACCCCAAAGTTCATCTGTGAGGGTTTTAAGAACCGAATAGACCATGAAGATGGGATCAGGGCAGTCAGTGTCTTGCAGAAAGAAGGGCTGAAGCAAACTAGGCATTTTTTGGCACAGATTTTCTTTTGTTGTGTGAGGGTAGAGCTTTTTCTTCCAGAGGATGTGGCAAGGTGGCCCTGGAGCAGAAAGCAACCTTCACTGGACACTGGACCTACTGATGCCTTGAACATGGGTTTCCCAGCCTCCAGAAATATAAGAAATACACTTGTTATTTCTAAGTCACCCAACTCATCTTGGGGAACCAGTACATATACACTCTACAGCTTCATTTTTCCTTTTCCTCCCCCATCCCCTCTCCTTCCCTAGATCCCCTTCCCATCTCCAAAGTCTACTTCCTTGTCTCTATTTCTTCCTTTGTATCATTTCTGTTTTAATCTTTTTTTTTTTTTTCTTGAGACAGGGTCTTGCTTTGTAGTTCAGGCTGGCCCTGAGCTCACTATGGTGTCCAGGCAAGCCACCGTGAACTCAGCAATCCTCCTGTCTCTGCCTCCTGAGTGCTGGGATTACAGGCGTGAGCCACCACTTCCGGCATTGTGGTATGCGGTGTTGATTGTTGGTGGGCGTGTCTCCACGCCCAGCATTATATGTGGTTACTGAGGATCAAACTCAGAACCTTGCGCTTGCGAGGCAGGCGCCGGAACCACTGAGCTAATCTTTAAATTATTTATATTTGGGGTTTCTCCTAGGTCACAAGAACCATGTGGTAGTTAACTTTCTGTGTCTGATAAATTTTACTGTTGTGGTCTGAAGATCTATTTTCCTACAAATGAATCAAATTTATCTTTCCTTAAGGTTAAGTAGTACGGAGCTCAGGATTTAGTTCAATGGTTCCAGTGCCTGCTTCACAAGTGCAAGGTCCCAAGTTCAATCGTTGTTACCACAGGAAGAAAAAAAAGTTAAGTAGTACTCTATTGTGTGTGCACTTTTTTTTTTTTTTTTGGTTTTTTGAAACAGGGTCCCACCATGTAGTTCATAAAACATAAAATCCATTGATGCTCCGTGTACACCTTGTATATATAGCCTAAAGCTAAGTTTAGACAGTACTGTTAGTGCAGTGAGCTTGCAATCCTCCTGCCTCAGTGCTGGGATTACAGGTGTGCACCACTGCACCAGCTTACTTTTCTTTGAATAGCAGGAGCTCCTAGCATCAAGGTACTTTCTCGCAAAAGTCAACACAAAAGTTAAAAACATGTAGGGAGTTGAAGTGCCGGGCATGGTAGCTCACGCCTGTAATCCCAGCACTTGGGAGGCAGACAGGAGGATTGCTGAGTTTGAGGCTTGCCTGGGCTACATAGTGAGCTCAGGGCCAGCCTGAACTGCAAAGAGAGACCCTGTCTCAAAAAATAAAACAAAACAAGAAAAACATGTAGGGAGTTGAAAAGTATTAGTCAAATGGAAGCTGCTTTTCCAAACACATTTTCAAAAGATTGCTTTATTTTAAAACACACATGGAGAGGACACAAACACCCTTAACCATCATGGCTGTATGATTACCCTGATGGCTCACACTGATCAACTCCACCTTTCAGTCCAAAGATCACAAAGTTTTGCAGAGCACAAGATGTGTCTCTTCCATCACGTTCCTGCTTGCAGCATTGAGTCCTTTGTAACAGTAATTATATGCCCAAATCTTCTGTAACTGCTTGGTGATTAATATTAAAGTTTTGCAGTGACTGGTTTTCCTACTGGTGTTTTACAACCTAAGACAAACAAAGAGACAGCTCAAGAAATGACATTGATTATTTTGTCCTTCCTGGTGCAATTCTCTTAAGCAACAGCCCAAGAGGGACACCAGTGCTTTGCACAGCTTTGGAGGCTGATCAGCATCAGCAGGCATACTGGTCCACCATGCAGAGAAACAGCAAAGACCCAGGGGTAATGGTATGCCCATCACAGGACTGGCAAAAACCAGGAGCTGATGGCTACTGTGCTTTCGGACCTGAAGTCCAATATGTTCTAGTACATTCATACTTACACTTGCTTCCTATCATGGATAAACTAATTCTGTCACCCTTACTGAATGATACTGTTAAGCTACATACCACTCCCTACCAAATCTGAAGTTGAGCTTTTAGGTTACATACTCAGATTTCAGGCATAATGTAAATGGAAAGCTGGGATTTTCAGCTACATATTTTTTTCACAAGGTCTCATACTTCATCCTTCCTATCCACATCAGTGATGTGACTACCCATCTAGCCTTCCTCTCTGAACATCCTCCTTCCTCCATATTTTCAGGGCTGGTTTTCCCAACCCCTAGACACCTACTCACAGCTCTTCCATGCAAATGTCTGAATAAAGTTTAGATGCAAAAAATACTAATTGTAGGACTGGAGGATTTAGCTCAGTGGTTCTGGCATCTGCCTGGCAAGTGCAAGGTCCTGAGTCTGATCCCTGGTACCACATACATTACTCAGCTTGCCTGGGCTACATAGTGAGCTCAGGACCAGCCTGAACTACAAAGTGAGACTCTGTATCAAAAAAAAAAAAAAAGAAAGAAAGAAAGAAAAGAAAATGGCCCTATCATTCCTACAAGAGTATTTTTGACCTCTGACATTCATCTGTTTATGCCCACAAAACAAATGGCATGTCTTTGCTGTGCTGAGTGACTTCTTATAGCTCAAAGGGTCTAGGAAGAATGAAGGCTACACTATTCTCCCAAGATGTGCTATCATCCCTGATTCTGAGTTCAGAAAGGCTGTGTGACACAACTCTGACCCCAAATCCTCACCTGGAGAAGAAAGGATCCAAGAAGGGAGACAGGGCCAGAATCAGGAGCAGAGTGAACAGCGTCCTTACCAGGACTGGAGGGAAGGGGTCAGCTCCCACCCAAGGCGTCCAGAACTGAATCTGTTTTGTACCACATTGCCTGCTTTGGGCTTCCTGGTTAATTTTCCTTGCAATTTCTAACTAGTTCCTTCAGAAAATTCTAGACTATACTAATAGCCTTGTTCATATCAAAACTTGATTGTTCTGATAAAGTATTTGGTGCCAGAGTTTGTTTTCCTATTATAATACACAATAATAAACATAAGTAAAAAATTCATATTTTAT
This sequence comes from Thryonomys swinderianus, assembly GCA_004025085.1. NCBI lineage: Eukaryota > Metazoa > Chordata > Mammalia > Rodentia > Thryonomyidae > Thryonomys > Thryonomys swinderianus. The sequence goes on from PVIC010002139.1 coordinate 37,817, forward strand.
TAAACCACACACTTACCAAGCATCTCTTCTAATTTGCTCAAAGAAGGCTCATTCACACTGTATATGTATTCATTATTTCTAGAGAAAGAACAACAGTTATTCCTTAAACCTGGATGAAAAGGTAGGTTTCCAAGACTATTTTTTGTTCCTGACTGCATACACCCCAGAGAGCTCCTTGCACAGTCTTTCACCAGCCAGTCTGCAGTGGGCAAAAGGTCCTGTATCCCTAGCACCACGCAGGGCCTATCACTGCAAAAGTCTTCAGGAAGCTTCATCATGTTTACATTCACTCACCTGGAAGAATACCTGTTTGTCTACATATACGCATGCACACAGGGTGCACACACTACATTCCTCAAAATCTTTCCTCATAATTAATCTCTATTTTTCAGTATTAGATAAAAGCCAAGTCACTGGCCTATCATACTTTCTCCTTGCTTTGGTTTCATTTTCATTCGTAACTGTGTGAAGGGTCCCAGGTGATGACCCTGACTAACACACCAGCAGACAGGCAAGTAAAGCACAGCAGTTGGTCCCACACCCCTCTGGGTTTTTTGCTCCAGTGTCACCAGTTGTCCTTCCCTGTCGGCACCTGTGGGTCCTACAAGCACTTACACCTTTTTTCTCTCCACCACACAGAGTCTCATGAAAGCAGCTAAGGCATTTTTCTGCAGGTCTGAAGATAAAACGTCGTAACACTGAGTGATACCTAAAGTGGGGGAGGAAGAATCAAAGGGTCAGTTTTGTTCTCAGCAGAAAGAAACCATAACCAACAGAGGCATGACTGACCTTGATCAAGAAGCTGACTTGAGAATTTTCTAACTGCAGTCAAGTAGTGTTTCTCAGTGAAGTGGTCCTCTTCTTCATGTAAGAGGTATTTGCAAATTACCTGATTTTAAAAAGAAGGGTGAGAGGAATAGAGAGGAGAAAAAGGTAGCCAATACAAGAGAAAGGCAAATAACTTTACCTTGCCCTCTGAAAAAACTGACATATTATAGTGGAGCAGAATACATACCCTGCAAGGTTTGAGCAGAGAAAAGCTGCAGAATTTTACAGACATATTTTTTAGTTTTATTACTTTATAAATTAGAAAGAAATAGCAACATTAAGGTTGCTCTTCTTTCTCTGGTACTAGCTAATATGATAGCAGCTTCAAACATCTTATGTTACATGAAGAGAGGAATTAGATGTTTGGAACTTGGTCTCTTCCTCTGACTATACCTAATAAAGTACTTACCCTGTAACGCTGTGGAATTTCTACTGCACAAAGATGACTAAACACAGAACTAACATTTATCAAGTGCCTATTGAGTGACAGGCTTTGTCCAAGGAGGGGGTCACCTCATAGGCCACAGTGCCACCGTGCCAGGAGGCTGGTCCAGTGCCCATAGCCAGTGTGTACACATACAAAAGAGAGAAACACAGAGTTCTCTTTGTGCAGATGTATATGGATCCCACAGTTGACACTGAGATTCCAGCTCTCCCTGAGTCCTGGCATGAAGTCCTGTTGAGGCACTGCCATTCCCTATCTGTACCTACTACTTGGGGAATCTGCCAAGCTCTTAGGATACTTAGAGTTGAACTTTTTCTTTTTCAACACTAGAACTTAGTAACATAAATAACTGACTTTACCTATCATTTACGTGTTGCTTTCTCAGAGTGCCTACTCTGTGTGGAACACATTCCTACATACTAAGAACAAGAGACCTAAGACAGTGCGACAACAGTGCTTTCCTGTAACTGGTTACATGAATGCTCCTTCAAGGCCTGATTAGCTGTTAGCCTCCTGTGTCTGTGAAGGATCAAACTCTTCTTGTATGTACTTGAGAGGTGCATCATTCCCAGTATTCATTGATCTAGTTTCACCCTTCATCTAGAATAGATATTTCCCTTTCAGTAAGTACAGCGTGGAAAGTCTTACTATATTTGATATAGAGAGCACAAAGGGTAACTTGCCAAATTTTCATACCTGATAACTTTCCACAAAAGGTTTAAAGAGTCCTACTAGAAATTCTAACACGGCATTTCCTTTCTCTGTAACAAGGATGTCCTTTGTGGTCACCTGTATGGTCTCACTTTTACAAAGCAGGTAACAGCCCTCTTCAAAGTCCTGGAAGGGAACAGGGGAAACATGACACACTCACAAATGTGGATTCGCAGGCACATATTGATCTCAATACATGCAGCTCCACTGAGAACCTCAGCTAATCCCAAAACTCCCCGAGAATGATCAGGCTGCTGATGGGAGCCAGAGAAGCGTCTGTTCTAACACTGTCACATTTAAAATGCTGAGCCTTAAAGACATAAAACATTTATGAAACCACAACATGTGTGATGACTTTCACTCTGCACTGACATGTACCATAATTTAAATAGCCAGTGTACTCAACAGTCCTAAAGATATTTCGGATTGTGTTTATGCTCAAGAACTTTTGCAAACCATCCTCACTCCCCACAGGATAAAATAGAACCCATTCTCCCTAACACAGCACACAAAATCCACACCACTTTCTGTCTGTTCTGCTACTGCCTAACCCAACCATTGAGGAGCAGCCCGGTTCGGAGCCTACACACCCCTGAGGAGACCATACTGCAGGCAGGACCACCACTCAGGACTCTCCAAGCAAGAGCACCTGCCTGGCCAACACATTCAAATGTGCTGTTAGCAAGAAAAGTACTGATTTTGACAAAAACAGGAATAGTTTCTTTAGAGTAGCTGTCCTAGTGATTTGCAGAGTGATCTCTCACCAAATAATTCCTAAATATTAAACCTGACCAAGAATTAAACAAGATTCTGCTGAACTATGAACGCCCAAGGTTCTCACTATGCCTAAGATGCCTGTGGGCGCCGCCTGCTATTTCCAGAATGCACAGTGCGGCTCAATTCCTTCTGTAGTCAGGACTCACCCTTAGTGTGTTTCCTGGAAGGAAAATGAACTCATCTGAGAAGACATCGCAGAGGAATCGAAAGCAACTGTAGATATCCTCTGAAAATAAATCCAGTACATAATGTTACAATATAGCTTTTTAAACTTTCAAGGAGTACCAGGAAGTCTATGAAAACTCAAATGTAGTCTTCAAAAACTTGTCTTTTTAAAATGGTACTGGGGATTGAACCCAGAGCCTTTGCACTGAACTACATCCCTAAGCCATTTTTTTGCTTTGAGATAGGGTCTCGCTATGCCACCCAGACTGGGGTTAAACATGCAATCCTTTTACCTCAGCTTCCCAGTGTTAGGATTATTAAAATCAATTCAAGCAGGGAATGGTGACACACAGCTGTAATCCCAGCACTCTTAGGAGGCCGAGGCAGGAGGACTGCTGCAAATTTAAAGCCAGCCTGCAGTATATAGTGGGTTCAAGACCAGCTTGAACTACATAGTGAGACCTTGTCTCCAAAAATAGTCTATTCACATATGATCTACAGAGCGAACTGCTACCTAGCATTGTTTGAAGGTTGAATCTAAGTTACAAGCAGCCCTCTAGTCAGCCAGCCTGGTAACAAGCAAGACACAGGTCCTCAGAAGTCCAGGACTTCCCTTTTCCCTATATAAACCTCCCAGAAGAAAAGGGAAGAAATTCATTTCCTGGTTTCCGCCTATATTTGTATTTCCTAAGGCCTTTATTGTATTTTTAGCATTTTTCCTTATAATCATCTCTAGTGCTTTGAAAATCAAAACCAAAACAAAACATTAAGGTGTGGCCCCCAATCCAGTCCAGTTGAAGAACTCTGAGGTGGGGCCCGTTCCAGTGAATGTAATGCTGGCAAAAACTGTGCTTGGCTCCAGAATGCCACCACGTGACTGGGAAGCGCTGGTGTGCTTGCTGGGGTGCTGGTCCTACTTTCTCCTGTGGATGAGGTGCTGTTAAAACAGAAAGTTTCTGACAGGAAATGGGCATCTGTGCTCACATGCCAGAACCTTCTCTGAGAATTACATAATTCTCTGTGCTCTTTCTAAAAGGAGAGGTTTAGATTACACAATTTCTAGGTTCTCCCAACTGTAAAATTGGTCTTTTTTTTTTTTTTAATTTGAGACGAGGTCTTGCTACGTTGCCCAGGCTAGCCTAGAACTCTTGGGCTCAAGAGTCTCCCACCATAGACTTCAAGTAGGTGGACTACAGGCACGTGTGGCAGCACTCTACAATTCTAAAACTCTAGCAAATGGCCATGTATTTAGGCAACAAACCTAACTTCTTCTGAGTCTTTACGTAAAGGTTCCATTCTTTGCTGGTATGTGGGCTGCACAGATGTGGCTGCACATTATAGGGCTTCAAACACTGCTCCCTTTATGGAACTGAAAGGCCAGGCTTCTTCTGAAATTCAAGGTCATGTTCCTGAAAGTTACCTTTCCTGAACCCAGGAGTCATCTGCAAGGCTACAGCTACTAAGGATGGACGGACAAAGATGTTGAGCAACTGGTTCCTATAAGCTGAGCACATAAGGAGGGTGATGTGCTGGAAAATAAGTCCGTTGACCACTTCTGAGTCTCCGGAGTCCACTTTCAGAATCACCTGGTCTTTGACAAGGCTGGCAAGGTTGGAATGCAGAAGAATGCTGGACTGGATGACTTCTTCAGCAGGTTCATTCTCTGCACACAAACACCATGCATATGAATGAGACAGGTCTCTGTAAGGTACTGGTCTCTACCAACTGAGTCATGATACTATACGTGGAAGGACATTTTACTTTTGTTCTCTTTTATTTCTCGGCAATACTGGCACCTGAGCTCAGGACTCAGTGCTGGGAAAGTGCTCTACCACTGAGTTATGCCCCCAGCCCCATGAAGAACATTTTGTTTATTTATTTATTTTTGGTACTGGGAATCAAACTCAGGGCCTTGCACTTGCCAGGCAAGTGCTGTGCAACTGAACTACATTCCCACCCTGTGAAAAACATTTTAAAAGGACTATTTCACAATTAAATTTCTAAGGTCATGTAACAACCCAGTTTCTTCTTATCTACCCCAAATCTCTTAGCTATTCTGAAAGATCAGTTCTCACTCTGGAAATCAGTACTAACGGTCTATTCAGGAATCATAGCATTCAAAGTTTTGTAATAGCAAGTTATGTGCCTGGAGTATCACATCCACATGAATTTAACAAGTCAAGAAGGCCCACAATTAGCACAAGTATGTTAAAACAAAGTTCACACATTTTAAACACACACACACACACACACACACGCATGCACACACACACATGCATACAAACACCCTACGTACATTCACATGAAGATGGCAAGAATATCACTTTGCAGGTGGACCAAAAGGCAGCACATGGTCCTAGTAGCAGAGCTCCATAAGCACAGAGGAATAACAAGATCCATTTTCCCACATCAAAGATTATCAAGGCAGCAGACTCACAGTTCTGACTAAAGCTTATCATCTGACTCCACTTAGACCTGGGCATCGCCAAGCAGGCAGAATCAAAAGCAAAGGAAGGGGTGGAGATATTTAACAAGTGTTCAGCAAGTTCACTTTCCTGTCAGCCAGAACCAAGGGGATGGCTCACAGTTTACACTGGCGAGTTCTGCCACGACTCGCTGGAGGGACAATCAGGTATGCCTGGCCTCCTGGGTGTGTTCACACCCACTCTTGACCACTCTGCCAAGTCTCAGCTCACTCACGCTGATGATACAGCTGATGAAATGATGATATAGAGAGCTCTGGATGAAAGAATGCTTAGGAATGTAGAATAATTTGAGTGACAATGAACAAAGAAACCTAATATATATAGCACATTCTAAATTAGGAGTTACTCTTATCAACTAACTCTGCAGCACTGATGGCAAACCTTTTAAAGATGGAGACCCAAAGTCCTCTATTTATCACAAAGTACCAATGCAGCAATGAAAGTTCAATACTTGTTTTGCTTTGGAAGAAACCACTCATACATTAACAGCACTTACATCTCTAAGGCTAACCCCCTTAATCCTTTTTCCTCAGTGAGGCAAACAGGTTGCAAGTGTAACATGGTTTAAAAAGAGGTGGGCGTGCAGGGAAAGGCTCGTGTTATTATTCCTCAGCCCTTTAAGTTCCTAGGAGCTAACACTCGTCAACATGAAGGGCTCCACACCAACCAGTGGCAAAAGTGATGAATGTCGTTCTGTTCATTGAGTTGTCAACGCTTTGCTCAAGTCTCACAGATTTTGCACAATGCTCCTACATTTAGAGGTGAACAGACAGGCCTGCATATCACACACATCCACCTACAAACCTGGCCACCTCAGGAAGCCGCCAAATGCCTGGGTCAAGGTCTTCAGCCACAGAGTCTTCTCCACCAAGGCGTCCAAGTCCATAGATGGGCGGTTCTGAAGCAGAACAGTTACTGCCAGGATCCATGGGCTCAGGACCAGGTTTTCAATCTGCAGAAGCTGCATTTTGTAGGCAACTTCAGCGACAAAGGAATGCATTTCCTCCGATGGTTTCTGTGGGATATATCTGAAAGGAAGAGCACAGGAGACATGACTTGTCTGCTACTTACATGTAAGGGCCTAGAGGGCTTTTCATGTCTCTGTCAACCAGAAGGTCTTGGTGCACCGAAGGGGTTTCCTTGCTTCACTGTGTGACCTGTCTACGTAATTCCAGGGAATGTTCTGCAGATGTGGTCAAAAATAATGTTATTTCCACCTCCAAGTACAAACTCTGTTGCTTTATAAATAGGTCATATCATTTCTGTGAAAAGACACCTCCCCCAGGAGGACAAATGACTATCCAGAATTCTAGCATGGAACATATCTCTACTTTAGGGCTCTACTTGAGAGTGACAATGCAATGAACAAACTACCCAGTTGCCTACCATGCTGCCCCCTTCAGAAAGGGTTCACAGCCTTTCCAAAGACCAACCCACCCATGTGAGAGCATCCCAAGAATGGGTCATGAAGACCACACAGAGCTGAGAAAAGCAGGGAGACATAAAGTACCCAAAAGCAGCTCCCCGAGGAGGTAGCTTGATGTGAAAACTGCACGAGGGTAGCTGGCCAATGCCAGGTGATCCTCAGAGACCCCTTGTGGCAGTGTAAAGCCAAAACCTGACTCTGAGAGGGGGAAGGTGGCCACTAGTGAGGCAGACTGCTGCCAGACAGCCACAGGAGCCACAGTTGAATAAGGACAACACTGAGACACAAGAGCCCTGGCCATGCCAATGGTTTTTCTCCCTTATTCCCCCATGTGCCTCTCTAAAGCAAGAAAACTCAAGTGCATCTGTGTATCTGTACCCTGCATCCTGAGCAGACCTAATGCATTTTCTCAGGAGCAGAGACTCATTTCCATTCCTTACTATTATGTATTGTATTCTATGATCAAAAATAGTACTCAGAGCTGGGCATGGTAGCACACACCTGGAGGCTCAGGAAGGAGGATCACAAGTTCAAGGCCAGTCTGACTACACAGTGAGTTCACGACTAGCCTGAACTACAATAAAAAGAGAGACAGAAAGGAGAGGAGGGAAGAGGAGGGGAGAGGGAGGGAGAGGAGGAGAGGAGACATTAGCTGGCCTACAGCAGTACTCAATCATTCCTGGACAGGTACTTGGTAATAATGGTGTTATTTCTTCCCACTTTGTTTTGGGTTTTTATTTTTTTGAGACGGGGTCTCACTACATAGCCCAGTCTGTCCTCCAACTCATGATCCTCCTGCCTCAGCCTTCTGACTGCTGGGATTATAGGTGTGCACTACCACATCTGGCTCCCATAGTTCTTCTTTTACTGAAGCTTTCCACTGCTGAAAGGGAAATAACATTGCTTTCCAGATAATGTGCTGTGTGATCTCAGGTGAAGAAAGTTCAGGCTAGATCTGTCAATTAACTCAATAGTCAAACTGATACTTAGGTTTTTGTTTTGCTTTGTTTTGTATTGAGGCAGGGTCTCGCTTTGTAGTTCAGGCTGGCCCTGAGCTCACTATGGTGCCCAGGCAAGCCGCTGCGAACTCAGCAATCCTCCTGTCTCTGCCTCCCGAGTGCTGGGATCACAGGCGTGAGCCACCACGTCCGGCAATTTTTGTTTTGTATTTTTGAGACAGGTCTCGCTCTGTAGTTCAAGCTGGTCCTGAACTCACTATGTAGCCCAGGCAAGTTTCAAACTCAGCAATCCTCCTGCCTCTGCCTCCTGAGTGCTGGGATTATAGGTGTGAGGACACTTCGGTTTTAATCTATTTCTGTGTTGGGTATTACAACAGAGGTCTTGCACCTTGGAACCAAGTTATATGCGCTCCGACTCATCCTCCCAGCTGCCAGAGATCGAAGTGATACAGGGTCTCCAAAGTATACATGGATGCTTCCAAAGTTTTCAGAGAGAATTCTTCTGGCTTTCAACAGTCCCTAAGAGTATCATAACAGGGGAAAAGAATTCAAGAAGGAGTAAATTTTTAAGTTAGTTGAAGTGTAAGTTAGGATATTCTCTACACTCAAAGAAAATCAAGACTATATCCTCACGTACAGTTGTGGATTCTTTTGGCTTAGGAACTCCTAGAAGCTCATAGGCATAAAGAGTTTCTTCCAATATTTTATCATAACTGATGCTAATTGGGACAAGGTAGGTATCAAAAACTTCTCTTTTAAAAAATGGTTCCATCACAATATTCAGGAGACCTGTAAACACAGGGAGAAATGTTTTATCATGTATATGAAGAGCAGACCACATAAGGGTGCATTAGCAGAAAAATACTAAGAGTATATATCATACCCTAAACCTATAAAGTTACCCTTAAAGAAACAGTTACACTTATACAGAAAAGAATATCTTGTTTTAAAAAAGGTATCAAATTCTATTTACCAGCTAGAATGACACCACACTCAAAGTCTTTGGGTTTTCATTTTTCTTTTCAATTTGAAAGTAACCTACCAAGTTTAGGAGTCAATGTCTTGGCAGAGCGGCTCCTTGTCCCTTCGAGGAAAAATTCAACAGGAGCATAACCATTCTTTAAAGAGAAAACAAAAACAAAACATAAAGCATTGCCTCCACTCAGAAGGGCCCATGCTTTCTTTCTGGTGCTGGGGCTGGTACCTAGAGCTTGCTACATGCAAGGCAAGTGCTCCACAGCCCTAGAAATGTTTCTTTTGCTTTTTTTTCCTCACCATGCTCCAAGCCCGCTGAAAAGATGCAGCTCACAGAGAGACTTAAACAAGAGTCACACAGATTTACCACCCTGCTGAGGTTTGGAATATTCGAAGGAGAAAAGCAGTTTATTCAGAAGTCTAGAATTTAAAAAGGCAAACACCAATAGAAAGCAAATATGGCTTGAAAGTACTTGGTAATTACCCGTAACATAGTCTTCACATATTCAGAGAACACGGCCCAGTAGAGTTTATCGCCCCCAAAGGTACGACGCATAAAAAAGGCGCCTGACATCCTCAGCAGTGCTCCAATAACCTTCATCCCCAGAAAGTCTGAAACAAAACAAAGTTTAATGTTTATTTGTAGACACTGAGATGTTCCATAATGATTGAAAGACACTACTAAGAATGTTTCATGTCCAGGAGACACCCTCTGCGTACTTTCTGAGATTAAATCCATAGAGACATATAATAGAATTACAGAAAAGAAGGGACTCTGGACCACGAATCTGGTGGGAGGTTACCTCCTCCTACTCCTTGTACCACTGCTCACAACCAGGGGAGCCAGGCACAGACACAACAGCAGTGCAAAGTGGTCACATCACCAGGCCAATATCCTTAGCTCTGCGCTGAACTTGATGACAGACCAATACCTATCCTCACACTCTCACCTCTCTCCCAGCTGTATAAGTATCAACCACTTCAGTGAAGCACATTACAGTAAATCTGCAAAAAAAAGGCAGAGTCCTATCACCAGTTTTAAAACAACTTTTCTCGCTGTGCATGGTGGTGCATGCCTGTTATCTCACACTCAGGAGGCTGAGACAGGAGGCTTGCTGCAAGTTCAAGCCAGCCTACATAGTGAGTTGAAGGCCAGCCTGAACTACGCAGCAAAATCTTCTCTTAGAACAAACAAAACCAAAACAAAACAACAACAACAACAAAAAAACAACATACCAACAAATATTCCAGCTTTCCTAGTAGCTTTGAAAGGCAGATAATAAACAATTCATTTACTTCAGCAAGTCTACCTTTGAAACAATAGAAAATTATTAAAACTATATATCTACACTGCTGAATTTGTACAGACTCACAGGTAATAAGGACATGGAAGTTGTACTCTTACTTTACACCACAAATAAAAATTAACTTGGGCTAGGGATTTAACTAGTGGTTCTGGCACCTGTTTCCTATGTGCAAGGTTCTGAGTTTGATCCTTGGTACAAAAAAGAAAAAAAAAGGGTATGGGAGAACACATACAAGAAAACCTTCATGACAGAATTTGTCAACAACTTTTTTGTGATACCAAAGACACAGACTACATCAAAATGAATAACTTCTGCCATGTGTGGTGGCACTTGGCTGTAATCTCAGGTTGCTAGGAAGCTGAGGTAGCAAAATCACAAGTTCAAGTCCTATGTGGGCAACTTAGGACTTTGTCTCAAAATAAAGAATGGGAGGGCCAGAGATTTAGCTCAGTGGTTCGGCGCCTGCCTGCAAGCGCAAGGTCCTGAGTTTGATCCCCCGTAACCACATACAATGCTGGGCGTGGTGACTCACGCCCACCAGCAATCAGTACCACATACCACAGTGCTGGGTGTGTTGGCTCAAGTCTGTAATCCCAGCACTTGGGAGGCAGAGACAGGAGGATTGCTGAGTTCGAGGCTTGCCTGGGCTACATAGTGAGCTCAGGGCCAGCCTCAACTACAAAAAGTGAGACCCTGTCTCAAAAAAAAAATAAAAAATAAAGAATGGGAAGGGTGGGGCCGGAGGGTTAGCTCAGTGGTTCCGGCGCCTGCCTCACAAGCGCAAGGACCTGAGTTCGATCCCCGGTAACCACATACAATGCTGGGCATGGAGACACGCCCACCAACAATCAACACCGCATACCACAATGCCGGATGTGGTGGTTCACGCCTGTAATCCCAGCACTTGGGAGGTAGAGACAGGAGGATTGCTGAGTTCGCGGCGGCTTGCCTGGGCACCATAGTGAGCTCAGGGCCAGCCTGAACTACAAAGCGAGACCCTGTCTCCAAAAAGCAAAAAAAAAAAAAAAAAAAAAGAATGGGAAGGGTTAGGGAAAGGGGTGCACAGTAGAGTGAAAAAGGTAACCCATGAGATGAGAGGCAATATTTGCAAATCATTTATCTGACAAACTGTCAATATTCACAAAACATGAAGAAATCTATAACTTGTCAACAAAAATATTAAACAACATAATTTAAAAATGGACAATGGTCTCTATTAGACATTCATCTAAAGAAGATATATGAGCCAGGTGTGGTGGCACACAAGACTGTAATCTCAATGCTTGGGAGGCAGAGGCAGGAGGGTTGCCAAGAAGTTCAAAGCTACTCTGGATGACACAGTGAGTTTAAGGCCAGCCTGAATTACAAAGACAGACACTGTCTCAAAAAAAAAAGGAGCTCTAGAATGTATAACAGTGTTTGCAGAATGGGAAATATCCAAAAGGAATTTGGTGTGGGATTGTAATGAGGGGAAGGAATAAACATGATTCAGAAAAAAATAAAAGAGTATATATATAGGGGGTGAGGAGGGGGTGGGTGGGCAGAGATGTGGGTAAAAATGAGAATTGACCTGTGTTACATATTGGTACAAATTCCCCAGTGTTGTGTGTGATTGTGAGCTGTGTATATAATGTACCAATAAAGTTTACTGAATAATAAAAAAAAGACATGAATAGCAAAAAAAGCAACAAAATGATGCTCAGTATCACTAATCAACAAATCAAAAGTATTATTATATAAAATGTCACACACATTAGAATGATTTGATTTCTTTTTTTAAAAGAGAAGAACATAAAGTAACAAGTGTTGGCAAGAAGGTAAAGAAATTCAGTGGGTGGGGATTTAGCTCAGTGGTTCCAGTGTCTGCCTGGCAAGCGCCAAGGGCCTGAGTTTGATCCCCGGTATCACGTACAACAATGCTGGGTGCTGTAGCTCATGCTTGTAATCCCAGCATTCAGGAGGCAGAAGCAGGATTGCTGCAAATATAACAAGGCTTGCCTGGGCTACATAGTGAGTTCAGAGCCAGCCTGAACTACAAAGTCTCAACATAAAAAGAAAAATCCAAACACTGGTGAATTTTTAGTGGGAATGTAAAACTATAGCTGCTATGGGAAAAGTATGGTTCTTCCAAAAGTAAAATTAAGTTACCATGAGATCCAGAAGTTTTGTTCCTTTGTATATGCCTAAAAATATTGCAAGTAAGGTCTTGAATAGATATCTATACTTCCATGTTTACAACAGTGTTATCTGTAATAACCAAAACCTAGAATCAATCCTAGTATCCAGTGGATGATTGGACAAACATAACATGGTCCACTCATGCAATGGGAAATCACTTCACTGGAAAAAGGAAGGAACTCTGACACACATTATACAGATGAACCTTAAAAACATTCTACTCAGCTAGGCGTGGTGGCTCACGCCTGTAATCCCAGCACTCGGGAGGCAGAGGCAGGAGGATTCCTGAGTTTGAGGCTTGCCTGGGCTACATAGTGAGCTCAGGGCCAGCCTGAACTACAAAGCGAGACCCTGTCTCAAAAAAACAAAACAAAACAAAACAAAAACAAAAACAAAAACACATTCTACTCAGTGAAGTACGTTAGTCACAAAAGGACAAATACTGGTGATTCCACAGATGTTTATATGAAGTATGTCACACAGTAAAGTTCACAAACACAGACAGAATAGTGGCCTGGGGCCAGAAAAACAGAGTGGGAAGGTACTGTTTAACAGGCAGAGTTTCAGTTCTGAGGGATGAATAGTTTGGGGGATAGAAAGTAATGGCTACATAAACAATATGAATACACTTAAAACAATGAACTATATATATTTACTTAACGATGGTTAAGATGGTAAAATTTTTTTTGAGACAGTTTCTTACTTTGTAGTTTAGGCTGATCCTGAGCTCACTATGTAACCCAGGCAAGCCTCAAACTCAGCAATCCTCCTGCCTCTGCCTCCCACGTGCTGGGATTATAGGTGTGAACCACCAAACCCGACATTTGTGGTATGTGGTACTGACTGCCGCTGGGTGTGAGTCACCATGCCCAGTACTATTGTATATGGTTACCAGGGATTGAATCAGGGACTTTGCACTTGCCAGACAGACAATGGAACCACTGAGCTAAATCTCCAGCCCAAGATGGTAAAATTTAAGCAGTGGTGCACGTAGGTGATCTCAGGGTTCTAAGAGACTAAGCCAGGACTGCAAGTCTGAGTCCAGCTTGGGCAACTTAGTAACTTAGCAAGATCCTGTGTCCAAAAAAAGATCTGGGTATGTAACACAGTGAGAAGAGTGTGGATTCAAAATTCATAATGCCGCTGGGCGTGGTGGCTCATGCCTGTAATCCCAGCACTCACGAGGCAGAGACAGGAGGATTGCTGAGTTCAAGGCTTACCTGGGCTACATAGTGAGCTCAGGGCCAGCCTGAAATACGTGAGACCCTGTCTCAAAAAAAAAAAATCCACAATGCCTAGTTCTGTGGGGGAGAAAAGATAAAATTGTACTGATACACATTTTACCACAATAAAAATATATTTTAAAATTTGAGATTACCTTGAGTGACAGCTATGTTCTTGTCCAACGCAAAGGGCAAGGGATATACATGGGTAGCAATCTCAGTTTTCACACTTATGTTCCATGTGCCCTACCCACACCATTGAGCTGTTTCTAACATCTTCTCAACCACCCCAGCAGCCACAGGAGCGAGGATTTCAGTATGTACGGTGAGAAAAGTTGAAAAGCAGTACGTACCCATCCCTGCGGCTATCACAGGCACAGGCAGGTCATAGCTGTACAGAAGGAAGGACAGCATCAAGAAATCAATGTAGCTGCGATGGCTGGGCAGCAGGACAACAGGGTATTCCTGGATAGCACGCTGCAGCTTAAAACAGACATTGCGGTTTTTTAAAATCATTTTAGTTGTCATTAAAATCATGTCTCAAAATACAAGTGAGAAGAATGGGTTTGTGTTCTGAAGGGACACTCATCCTATGTTCTGCCTTCCCTATCACATGTACACATAGTTTGCTCTGACAAGGAATAAATACTATTTCAGGGTTGTTAAATAATTTCACTCAATGCAAAGATATTTTAAAAAGTTAACTTTTGGGCTGGGGATTTAGCTCAGTGGTTCCGGCACCTGTCTAGCAAGCGCAAGGTCCCAACTTTAATCCCTGGTACCACATACTACAATCCCAGACGTTGTAACTCAAGCCAGTAATCCTAGCAATCAGTACCACACACCACAATGCCGGCTGTGGTGGCTCACACCTGTAATTCCAGCACTTGGGAGGCAAAGGCAGGACGATTGTTGTGAGTTCAAGGGTAGCCTGGGCTACATAGGGAGCTCAGGGCCAGCCTGAACAACAAAGTAAGACCCTATCTCAAAAAAAAAAAAAAAAGCGAATTTTTATGGATCAGAATAATAGTAACAATGATCACTAACATGTGTTAGTTAGATACTCATTCCACGTATCAGTCATATTAAATGTATTAATACCACAAGTTTATAAAAAGTCCTAGAGCTGAGGAATAGCTCAGTGGCACTGTGCCTGCCCCATGAGTATAAGATCCTGAGTTTGATCCCTGGTATTGCAAAAGGAAAATTAAAATAAATAAACAAACAATTTTTAAAGTGGCCTCTGCCTTAAGTTTCCTTGTTTATCAAGTGACTGTCGACCCCATGATCAGCAGAGCAGAGGATGGAGTATAAGTCATTCCATCTTAGAAAGCCAACTGTTAATCACTGCCTGGCTTGTAATAAAGTCCTTGTAATAAAAGGGAATAAAGCTTCTGTTTGGGAAGATTAAAAAAAAAAGATAGATGTATTACTAGACAGAATGAGAGGGTTGGTACATGCTGGACTCCTTGTCAGGGAGGATGAACATAACAGAGATGGGAGAGATACACTGGAGATTCCAGATACATTCTTTAGGCCATCAACTTCAGATATAGTACTGATGTCAGGTACTACCTTTTCTCCTGAACTCTAAATATAACTTTAGTCAAGGCTGCTAATTTGTGGTCAGTTCAGGCAGAGATGACCAAAATTCCTTGGTCCCAAACGTTATCCTGACAGATCTATTTGACAGATCTAGAAAGTAAGAAATATTTGATAGGAAAGTAGATGACTGAGTAACATTATGAGGAGCTGGGCATGGTGGCACACACCTGTAATGCCAGCACACAAGAAGGCTGGACCATGAGTTTCAAGATTAAACCCTAGACTGAGCAATATAGTGTTTAGCAAGAAAATAAAATATTTTTAAAAAGGGCTAGGATATAGCTCAGGGCAAAGACCTTAAGTCTGATGATGATTATGATGATGATGAAGGAAGAGAAGGAAGAGGGAAAGGAGAAAGACAAAAAGAAGGAGCAGAGGAAGAAGAGGAGGAGGAAGAAGGCAAATAAATGATAAGAAATTTCATAGGAGAAAACAGCATTAAAACATAGAAATGAATATTATTTACAAAGAAAGCTTTTTTTATAGGAAGAAGCAAGCTTGTAAACAATAGAAGTAGGAGGACTTCTCAAGAAGAGGGGAAGGAGATTAAAAAATAATTAAAGTGGTGCTGGGCGTGGTGGCTCCCGCCTGTAATCCCAGCACTTGGGAGGCACAGGCAGGAGGATTGCTGAGTTCCAGGCTTGCCTGGGCTACATAGTGAGCTCAGGGCCAGCCTGAACTACAAAGCAAGACCCTGTCTCCAAAAAAAAAAAAAAAAAAAATTAAGGTGCATTACGTACATATACCAACTCCCCAAGATGAATGTAACCACACAGATGAAATAATACAAAAAAAAATACTAAGAGTGAGGGAATTAACTTCAGGCAATCATTAGAGTGACATCTAATTTGGGAAAAATAATCAGGGGATGCAAAACTAGTGGGGAAGGGTAGGTGAAAAATAGGATACTGGGGCCAGAGATTTAGCTCAGTGGTTCCAGCGCCTGCCTTGCAAGTGCAAAGCCCTGAGTTCTATCAAGGTAACCTCATACAATGCTGGGTGTGGAGACTCACGCCCACCAGCAATCAATACTGCATATCACAGTGCTGGGTGTGGTGGCTCACGCCTGTAATCCCAGCACTTGGGAGGCAGACACAGGAGGATTGCTGAGTTCGAGGCTTGCCTGGGCTACATGGTGAACTCAGAGCCAGCCTGAACTACGAAGTGAGACCCTGTTTCGGAAAAAAAAAAAGATGGCAGTCTAAGCATTTACTGTCAAATGAAACAGATTTTTGGTTTTTTTGAGACAGGGTCTCACTTTGTAGTTCAGGCTGGCCCTGAGCTCACTATGTAGCCCAGGCAAGCCTGGAACTCACAGCAATCCTCCTGTCTCTGCCTCCTGTGTGCCACCACACCTGGCACTGTGGTAAACTGGTGGGTATGAGTCACCATGCCCTGTGTTATTGTATGTCATTACTGGTGCTCAAACTCAGGACCTTGCCCTTGCTAGGCAGGCGCTAGAACCACTGAGCTAAATCGCTGGCTGAGACAGATATTCTTCACTTGACTACACCTATAGGAATAGAATCAGTACTTACTTTCTGAATACCTTCTTCATTCACATACACTTTCAAGAAAATTTGTTTAAATATTTTGCTCAAGGCAAAGGCAAAAAATCGAATGGCTCCCACACGCAATTTGTGACTCATTTCATCCAAGATTTCAGAAGCTTCCTCTCTGAGGACATCCACAGGTTGACAGGACTCCTTGGAAAGCTGAAAGGAAAGAGAAGCAGGAATAAATCTAAAGAACAGAAACTAAAACTTTTTATTCAGACCTGACTGTTCTAAATGGACTAGTATTACATAACTCAAAAATGGTATGTTTTTTAAAATTTAAAATGATACAATTTATTTTCTAAAACAACAGATAAAAATGATCCTACATTGGCAAGTTTAAAGGGTAGAAATTGAGGGCCGGAGGGTTAGCTCAGTGGTTCCAGCACCTGCCTCACAAGTGCAAGGTCCTGAGTTCGATCCCCGGTGACCACATACAATGCTGGGCGTGGTGATCATGCCCACCAGCCATCAATACCACATACCACAGTGCCGGGCGTGGTGGCTCCCGCCTGTAATCCCAGCACTCGGGAGGCAGAGGCAGGATTGCTGAGTTCCAGGCTTGCCTGGGCTACACAGTGAGCTCAGAGCCAGCCTGAACTACAAAGCGAGACCCTGTCTCAAAAAAAAAAAGGGTAGAAATTGAAAAAGAATTGTCTTTCCATTTTAGAGTCATGAAAACATCTCTCTCACTGGCACAGTGCCTGCTTGGCAAGCTTGAGGTCCTGAGTTAGATCCCAGTACCAAAAAATAAAATAAAAATCTCTTCTTTCCATTTGTTCTCTTAATAATGTGACACCCAGACTCTAAACTTGGCTGGTGCCCATGCTCTCATATCCTAAAGGTGATTGTTGCTGGACACTTCACTTAACTGTTTGATGTAAGAATGAAATTTATGTGAAGTAACCAACTTAAGATTTTATCAGACATACAGGTTACTGGCCCTAAAGTTCCTAAATCCAAAGGGTAATCAGTGATCTCAGATCTCAGTGGAATGGGGGATTGGAGTTTTGCTATATAATTCAGGCAGGGCTTGATCTCACTATGTAACCTGAGCTGGTCTTGAACTTGTGGTGATCCTCAGACTCCCAAGTGCTGGGATTACAGGATGCACCACCAACCTGAGCTTTGCTTTCTCACATGGTATACAACATCTTCTGAAATGTGCCACGTGCTAGGGGTATAAAGGGCCTTGGGAGGAACAAGTCACAGTTTATATCCCCAGGGAAGTCTGATTTTAACTTTTTCATTATACCCTAGAGGAGAACTTGGAAAAGCAATGTCAATTCTGTGAAAACCTGTATAGTATCTATATACCATCTTTTTTCCCTTGAAGTAAAATTCATGCAATGTGAAATTAACCAGTTCAAGGCACCGGTGTTGGGCATAGTGGCGCATGCCTATTATCCTAGCACTTGAGGCTGGAGCAAGAGGACTGCCCTGAGTTTGAGGCCAATCTGGCTACAAAGTGAGGGCAAGGCCAGCCTGAACTATATGAGATCTTGTCTCAAAAATACATAAATAAATTGAACAAACCCACAGTATTTAGCACATTCTCAAATGTACTAAATGTACAATAACTTCTTCTGTCGAGCTGCTTATCTTATCTTTCAAAACTTAAACTAGAGAGTTTAGGACAAACTGTTTCCTCTTATCTATGTTCCTTCACATGACTTGAAGGTTGCCTGAAACAGCAATGGCGGCAGTAGCAGCAAATGGCTTCTTAGTAGACAGTCAGAAGTGAGTCCATAACCAATGTATATGTCCTGAAGAGTGGGTGAACAGGAAGTAAAAAGATAAAACAGTGGCTAAAGAATAACCAGAAGTCTGAGTGAGAAAGAAGCTATCAGTTAAAGCCAAAAGGCGATTCAAAGTAGGAAGTCTTGGTTTCTGTTTTTATTATCATCCCACTTTTTAAAAACTATGCTAAAATATACCTAGCATAAAATCGCTTCCCCCTAAAACTTGCTGCCCTAAGTTCTACCTCAGTGAAAGGCCCCATTATCCTTAATTCTTTCCTTCCATTCCACACTCACCCCGGCACTAAGTAAAACTGATTCCACATCTCAAAGTATGGAAGCCTAGTTCTCTGTTCCTATGACCACACACTATTCAAACTACCATGACAATCTCTGGAGCCACTACAAGAGCATCACAGGCAGAACTTCCTTTGATCATGTCACCCTCCATCTTCAAAGCTCTCGGTTTTGCACAGTAGCTAGGAGAAAATCCACTTCTTCCATGTGGCTTACACAGCCTTTCAAGAATGTCTCCGTCCAGCTCTCTAACCTCCCTGCATACTGAAATCCCTGCTTTGTGCTTTGGTCTGTCACAACGAACTGCTTTCAGTAAGGTGAAAATACATGCTCTCAGCTCCAGCCCTGGAAACAAGCCAGTGGCTGCCAAATGTTAATATACTTTAGAATTACCTGGGCTTTTGAAAACCTACTCATGCAAGCTTTCTCTGACATTTTAATTTAACCCACAGGGGTGAGATATAGGTGCATGGATTCTTTTTTTTTTCCAATTTAATTCTTTATTGGTTCAATTTATATACAGCTCAAAATCACACACAACACTGGGGAATTTATGAATTTATACCAGTATATGACACAAGTTAATTCTCATTTTTACCCACATCCCTACCCACCCCCCCACTCCCTATATACATGCTCTTTTATTTTCTTTCAGAATCATATTTATTCCTTCCCCTCATTACGTTCCCACACCAAATTCTCTTTGGAAACGGCCTATTTTACAAAAACTATCATACAGGGCCGGAGATTTAGCTCAGTGATTCCAGTGCCTGCCTTGCAAGCGTAGGGCCCTGAGTTCGTTCCTGGTAACCACATACAATGCTGGGTGTGGTGACTCACGCCCACCAACAATCAACCAGCAATCAGCACCACATACCACAGTGCTGGGTGTGGTGGCTCGCATCTGTCATCCCAGCACTTGGGAGGCAGAGACAGGAGGACTGCTGAATTCGAGACTTGCCTGGGCTACATAGTGAGCTCAGGGACAGCATGAACTACAAAGTGAGACCCTGTCTCAAAGAAAAAAAAAATACTATCATACATTCTAGAACTCATTTACATCTACAGGTACTCATATCAAAGAAAAGATCCAATATTTGCATATCTGTAATCTATTTATTTCACTTATTAGTGTGTCCTCCAGGTATATCCATTAGCACATAAATGAATGAATCTTGTTCTTTATGGCAGAGTAATACTCCATTTAAAAAAATCTTCTTTATCCAGTCTCCAGTTGATGGGCATTTGGGTTGTTTCCAAGATTAAGCTATCACAAACAGAGCTGCTATGAACAAGGGTGTACATCTGTCTTTCCAATGTGATTTTTAAAATTCCTTTGAGTATATTCCTAGCAGGGGGATAGCAGGGTTGAATGGGACCTCTAGTCCTGGTTTTCTGAGGACTCTCCACACAGATCTCTACAATGGTTACACAAGTCTACAATCCCACCAACAGTGGAGAAGGCTTCTTTTCTCCCCACAGCCTCGCCAGCATTTATTATTTTGCAATAGCAGCCATTCTTTGTGGAGTGAGATAAAATCTCAGTGTTGTTTTCATCTGCATCTCTTGAATGACCAATGATGCTGAATATTTCTTCATATGCTTCTTGGCTGCTTTGACTTTGGTGCAGGGATTCTTAAAGCTCCCAAGTGATTCTTATATGGAAGGTTTGAAACCATGGGAACATGTGACTTGCCATGTTATGAACTCTTCACCCACTTTGCCTGCAAAACCCAGAATCATTTCTCTGGCTTCATATAAACACAAAATCACTCTCCTGACTCCCTACATCTAATTAACTTCCATAGTAAATAATGAGAACCCCCTAGCAACTCAAGCTCTCACTAGCATGCCTTGTATCACATTTCATTGTAATTCCCTCCTAGACTACATGCTGTGACTGACTACTCAAGGTTAGCTCTCTGCTGCCGGCAAGGGAGCTAACACAACTCATGGGCATGGCAGGTGTTGGATCAAAGTGCTGAATGTAACTGAGGCTAAAAAGGTACATTCATGATTATAAAATACATCCAGAGAAACCAGAAAGAACTGGTGACAATAAAAAGTCTGGCTGTGGCTGAAGAAAGATTTACTTACCTGTTTAATGACATAATGAATCTCTTCAGAACTGAGAACGCTACCTTTAATATCACTTGGTTTGCAAGGAATAATTCCCTTATAGATAAGAGGTGTGTAGCATTTCATTGCAAATTTCAAATCACTGACATGCTTCCTCTCTTCTAATATATCTTCAAACTCATCCCATTTTTTGAGCTCTTTCTGTGGAAAAGGCAAAATGAAAATAATGAGCTTGTATTGTAAAATAAATAAAGGCAGGCTGGGGACTACATCTGTAAGGTTTTCACCCTAATAAAATTTTTATTCTGGGGCTGGAGATTTAGCTCAGTGGTTCTGCCACCGGGCTAACAAGCACAAAGTCCCTGGTTCAATCCTGGTAACCACATACAACGATAGGATACTGGGCGTGGTGACTCACGCCCATCAGCAATCAATACCACACCGTACAGTGCTGAGCGTGGTGGCTCACGCCTGTAATCCCAGCACTTGGGAGGCAGAGACAGGAGGATTGCTGAGTTTGAGGCTTTCCTGGGCTACATAGTGAGCTCAGGGCCAGCCTGAACTACAAAGCGAGACCTGTCTCAAAAAACAAAAAAAACCTTTTATTCTGTAACAAGAATGGCAAGTCTTTGAGACCACGTGCCCAAACTGCAACCCAAACCCAAATTGGGAGGTTTTAATTTAGAAAACATAACTCATACACCAACACCTTTGTTTAGAAAAACACTGTCTTATCACCTCTAAAAAGAGCTGAGTGCTGTGATGTTGGATTTTCATACGCTAAGAGAAGAAAATGTAATAATTATCAAGATCAATATGATACTGAATTATCATAACATTTATGTTCACTATCTTTGTAAAAATTAAGAAAAACAGCAGAGAATGAGACATTAAGTTCTAATCTAATGCATTTAAAAGTTTCATGTACCTCACTAACAAACTGGGTTTGTCTACTTCTACATAACTTTAAAAATTAAGTCAAAACAGCCGGGCGTAGTGGCTCACCCCTGTAATCCCAGCACTCAGGAAGCAGAGACAGGAGGATTGCTGAGTTTGAGTTTGAGGCTTGCCTGGGCTACACAGTGAGCTCAGGGTCAGCCTGAAATAAAGCGAGACCCTGTCTCAGAAAAAAAAATTAAGTCAAAACATAAATCAGAAGAAACCCCTTTTCACATCAAATATAGTAAGCCCCCATGATGCAAATGGAAGGCAAAATTGCTCAGGAAGCAGGTGCTTCCACAGCAGCTCCTCAGAGGAGTTCACAATGACTCTCCTGCCTCGGCCCCTCAGAGTCCTGGGTGATCACAGGTGTGTGCTCCAGTCTGTGCTCTAAACCACAGCAGCCTCCCTGCTCATCTCTTCACCTACCTGCTTGTCCCCTTTGAATCAATCCTGCACACTACCCTCCTCCTTTCTTCAAATCATAATCTTGATCAAATTATTCCTGCTTAAAATACTTGAAGGACTTCAACTTCTTTCAGAATAAGATTCAGGCATGATGGTGTCAGCTGAAGCCACCATGGCTGCAACAAGTGGGCAAGAGGGTGGCATGGTCCCAGTATGCTTCCTCACTTCCACTCCCCTGAGCCTTTCCACTTCTGCTGGAAACCCTTCATTCTTCGGGCAGCACTGTCCTGTGAAGTTTCTCCTGAGCTCCCCAGGAAATACTCGTGCCTCCTTATTGGGATTTCTCTATCTCCTACCACACCATGTGTCTCACACACAGTTATTGTCTGCTTGTCTGTCTCTAGTAAAGTGCAATTATCCAGCCAGGTGTTGTGGTGCACAGGAAGCCGAGGCAGGAAGATGGCAAGTTCAAACCAAGCCTGGGGAACTCAGGAAGATCCTGCCTCAAAGTAAAACATAAATATGGCTGGGGATGTAGCTCAGTGCGAAGGCCCTTGAGTTTCAACCCCAGTACCATGCACTCATAAAAAGCAATTATCTTGAGAAGACAGTGTGTTTCTTCTTTATAATTCCAACATCTGGCTATATTGATGCAATTCTGGTGTAAACTGCAGTCAAAACCTATCATATACTCTTTCCTTCTTTTGCCTGTTGGATTGCTATTTTACTATTTTTTAAAATAAACTTTATCCCATTCCCTCAAGCCCCCCCATGTACAAAAGCTTTGCTTCCATTTTTTCTACTTTCACTTTTCTTCTTGTTCTTTCCTTTCTTTCACAGGCTCTTCAGAGAATCTTATGAGTCTCATTAATAAAGTAATACCATATATAATTACATCATCTCAAATGTGGACTGCAACAAACTAAAAGCTAAGAGATATTAAAAACTTCCCATATAGTGATTCTGAGAATCGAAAGAGAATCAGATTCAGCGGGGAATACAGAGAGAGTCCCCAGGACAAGCAAGAACCTGTAAAGGAGTGTAGCAGATATGTGCATTTTGAGAAAGCTTGCCAGATATGATCATCAGCAATACTTCCATGGCTCCCTGTTAACTGAAAAGTCCACACCTCTTAGCCACAACTCCAGGCGCTTCATAATCTCCTGATACTAGATCCACCCCCTAAGTCTCACTGTGCAAACACCTACAATTCCCTACACAAGTTATGCCACTTCTGGGCTCTCAGATCTCTATTCAAACTGTTCCCTCTGAGAAGAGCATTTATTCATGAACATTTGAGCACTACTGTATGTGTGGCACTGCAATTTGTACTAGGGATACTGTGGCAATCTAAACAGTCTCTTTTATGAATTACCAGTGCATGGTGGTACCAGCTACTGAGAGAGAGCATTCACAAATGTCTTTCTAGTGCTCGCTTCGGCAGCACATATACAAATGTCTTTCTCCCCATTCACCTGGCATCACTTTTCAGTTGTGTTCTTTCTTCTGTGTACCATTCCTTGGCTGTCCTCTCTACCTAGATGAACTAGCCATCCTCTCCTCTGAATCTTTACTGAGCCCTCAATAATTGGATTTTCAAAACAGTAATTTAAAAACACTTCAATAAGCTTGTATTTGGTACCTTCTAAAAGAGACTGTGAACTTCTTATCCACGTAGGTAATGTGTCTTAGACACTTTCGTACCTATTATTCTCAGTAGGAACTCAGTCATTGTATGCTAAAAAAAAACCTATTACTGAATGAAGCTATTTTTTGAATCTTACTGATGATGGCTCCCCGATATTCACAGGATAAAACACAAAACTTCTCCAATGTAGCTCTAACCTAATGTCTGATCCTGGTTCACATTAAAATAACTAGGGGTACTTTTCAAAAATACTGATGGGCAGATCCCACCTCTAGAGATATTCATTAAATCAGGTATGTGAGCAGTGACTGGGCACCACGATTTTTTTTTTTTTTTAAGTTTTTTGAGACAGAGCTTCGCTTTGTAGATCAGGCTGGCTCTGAACTCACTATGTAGCCCAGGTAAGCCCTGAACTCACAGTAATCCTCCTGCTTCTGCCTCCCAAGTGCTGGGGTTACAAGCGTGAGCCACCACACCCAGCACTGTGGTATAGTGTACCAGGGATTAAACTCAGGACCTTGTATTTGCCAGGCAATGTCAGAAACAATGAGGTAAATCCCCAGCCCAGAATTTTTTTTTTTTTTTTTGAGACAGGGTCTCGCGTTGTAGTTCAGGCTGGCTCTGAGCTCACTATGTAGTCCAGGCAAACCTCGAGCTCAGCAATCCTCCTGTCTCTGCCTCCTGAGTGCTGGGATTACAGGCACGAGCCACCACACCCGGCCAGCCCAGAACTTTTTAAAAAGGACTTCAAGTGATCCCTGTTAGAGGCTCGGCTGGGTCAACTGCTTATTAACTGGCTTTCTCTATACATGTGGAGAAGTACTTGCTGTCACCAAGCATGTACACCTGCATGGAGACTCACTCAGAAACACAACACAAAGGATAGCCAGAATAGAAAGGCAGATCGCTGAAATACCTCTCTGTCTCAATTTGTACAGTAGGCCTCTCCCCACTGATGGCCAGACAAGACCCTCCTTGAGATTTTTCTTAACTGCCCTGGAGGATCCAATCCAACCAGTCACTGGAAACATGAGAGAACCAGGTGCTGGTCAACACGCCAAGTGTTACACCTGAGATCTAGATGGTTCCCAAGAGCCTCCTCATTCACTGCTGGGGATTTTGGAAGGAGACTGGACTATGGGGGCTTATACCTGGCTTGCTGTTAGAAGGAGGGATCTTGTCAGAAAAAGTGGATCCCTGGGAAGCATGGCCTGGAAGGCCCTCCCTTGCCGCCCAGCTCCTTTATTTACTGTCTTCTTCCTGCTCTGCCCCAAGAGCATCTTTCCTCTGCTATGTCTCTGCTGTCCCTTCCTGCCCTACAGCCAATGGGCTATGGACTTAAAATGTGAGACAGAATAAACCTCTCCTCCTTTAAGCTCTGGGTATCTAATATTGTGTTTCTATAAAGAAAAAGTAACTAAGACATACAACATGCACACAAAGCAGGCAGGTAAGTACTGCACTGAGAGCTACATCCCCTTAAGGGCAAACAACACAGAAACAAGATCAGTTTACCTGATGATACCAACAATAGTGTGCTGAACAGTGTTCAGCCTTTCAGAGCTGCCATAGTGGAGCCCGGCCTTACAGCATGTGGTCCCCCCATGGGTACTGAATTCAGGATCTTGCGCTTGCCAGGCAAGCATGGTGCTACTGAGCTATATTCTGCCACCAGCATGTGCCACTTTCTGTGGGAGTATGTACTCCCACATGGCAACTTCAAACCACAGTAAGACCTCACTTAAGGAAGTTTGGTAAGTTGTATCACTGCACAAGGTTATATAGGTGCTTCACCTCTAGTATGATACACAGCCTCCCAGGACAGAAATAATGGTAAAAGTTTAGCAAAATAATTAGGAAATTATAACTTTTGGGTACTTTTAACCTTCGTTTTTAATACAGTTAACTGTAAATTTATTTATCTTAATCTTTTGTGGGAAGGCAATACTGATGAATTAACCCAGGGCTTTTGCACTGACCCAGCCTTTTTTATTTTATTTTATTTTTTTTGTTATTGTTGTTTTTTTGAGACAGGGTCTCACTTTGTAGTTCAGGCTGGCTCTGAGCTCACTATGTAGCCCAGGCAAACCCCGAACTCAGCAATCCTCCTGTCTCTGCCTCCCGAGTGCTGGGATTACAGGCATGAGCCACCACGCCCGGCTTTTTTATTTTTTTTTTTGAGATGGGGTTCCATAAAGTTTCTAAGTTTCCCAGGCTTGGCTTAAACTTGTGATCATCCTGCCTCAGCTTCCCAAAGTACTGGGATTATAGGAATGCACCATTACACTGGCTTAAACTGTGATTAATAACTAATATATACTTGCAAACTTCATGAATGTTTATTAACAATCAGCTCCAGCAAGCTAGTACAAGACTGATGTAACACACCACTGGAAAGGTAATACAAACGGAACGGGGTACCTAATGGGAATGTGACTAGAGCTTTTTTTCTTTTCTTTTTTTGAGACAGGGTCTCGCTTTGTAATTCAGACTGGCCTCGAGCTCACTATGTAGTCCAGGCAAGCCTCAAACTCACAGCCATCCTCCTGCCTCTGCCTCCCAAGTGCTGGGATTACAGGCGTGACACCTGGCATTGTGATATGTGTTAAGATACCCACAGAACCAATGAGCTACATCCCCGGCCCCACTAGAGTTATTTTAGATGGAATGGCCACTGAGGGGGTGATATGTGAGCAGGGATATCAGTAACAGAAAGAGGCAATTCAGTATTTTGGGAAAACACACTGAGCCACACAGGGGCAATATGCACTCTGGGGAGACACGCTTGCTCTGAGAAGTAGACCAGGCTGACAGAAGCCCAGTGGCAAGATCAGCACAGTCAGAGTAGCAGCAACTTCCAGATCCTGTGAAGTCTTCTGGGGCACTGAAAGAAGGTACCTGACCTTTTATTTGACTTTAACAGGAGTCCAGAACCTGGGCTACTGTGCCAGGGCTTATTTTCATCCTATGTCTCTCTGGGAAATTAAATCACACCTATGACTTTAGATGCAACCTATCTGCTGATCCCTGCCTAATCCATTCAGGCCATATCTTTCTCTTTTCATCTAATGCCATATTTCCAACTCCACCTGGATATCTCCCAAACACTTGTGATGTAACTAATCCATTTACATGACAACCCACAAGTTAAAAAAAAAAGAATCTCATATCTCATCTAAACACACCCTAAATGGTGTTATATTACCTGACTAAACCTGCTCCTCTTCTTTCCTATCAAGAGGCAACATCTGCCCAGATGTTAAATTACAGAAACCCAATAGTCAACTTCTGAAAACTTTGCTCAGCCACTACATCCAACTGGGCTGATGATTTACTGTTCTAAGTATCACAAAAATATTCAGTGACCTCCCTTCTTTCCGGCCTCAATGCCACAGCCTTCTCTTAGCCTTCTGTCATCTTTCTGGAATTCTGCAAGTTCCTACTTGATCTTCACGGTTATCCATCAGATTTCGTCTTCAACCTGATTTGTCTTTCAACAATCCCTACTCAAGTAAGAGAGGTTACCTCTACAGATAGTCATGACAGAAATCTAGTAATCTTAGACTTTCTAAGAATGGATGGTTTCCTATAAAGCTAAAATTTTATCCTTAAGGGTATGCAAAAGTGATATATAAAACTCCTTTAGGAAATATTATCCTTTTCCTACTTTCTTAGTTTTGCCTCCATGTCCCTTTAGTTAACTAGTTCCTGCACACAAGCAAGTGCTTTCCTTACATCAATGCCTAGAACAGTCTTTCCCTCTCCTACGATTCACACTTCAGAAACTGAGATCAGGAAGCACCTTTTCCTAGTACCCTTCTCTGATCCAAAATAAAGGTACTACTTCCCTTTACTCCTACAACATATTGTGCAGGCTTCATTTATTTTTGCCTCTATCCCACTTGTTTGCTTTTATAACTTCTGTGTCCTTTAAGGTAAAAGTGAATCTGTAACTCCCATAAGTATCTTAGACATTGAGAGTAGTAACTAGGATACTGCTGGCACTTCTAATATTTGCTGCAATTAGCAGTATCTTAAATATCTCTAAAGCACGTCTTTCAGATTAGACAAAGCATTGCACAATAATTGTGTGGGGTAAGGACGGAAGGGCAGCTTGAAGTGGTAAGAAAAGGTTATCACGAAGTAAGGCTATGGAGTCACAAAGAGTAATAGGAGCTTCTGGGAGGGAGAGGACTTCCATGCCATTGCCTTAGGCTTTCACATGAAAAAGTAGACCAAAGTGTACTGCAACAATCATGAAAGTGTACTTCAAGAAAGTAAAAAATCAACTCCTTTAATATACAACAGGAAAACTTCAGTCAATTCACAAACCAGTTTAGGACCTATAAAGCAACTTGATTTGAGTAGAATCAGTGCAGCCCCTTTCCTCTCATGCTTGCTCTGGAGCAGCAGAGTTGGATGACAAAGGTGAAATCTTTCCACCGAAGAACTGTGGGGTGACCAGGTTAATGAGAGAGTAAAGCTCTGGAGATGAAAGCTGCCAGGATATGGAAATATGCCTTTAAAATGAATTATTTCCTCCTAAAGTATATAAAAACTAATCTAGTAGTTTAAAACAACAAAAACTCTTCTGTTGCCCCAAGAATGTGCAATCCCAAGAAATTCAAACCTTTCACCTTGCAGTTTCTTCATGAAAACTGTAAGTGACCAAGGTTCTCTTGCTTGGGGGGCTGGGGTGAGGAGCCATTAAAACCAGAAGAGGAAGAGGAGTTTGGGGACGAAAAAGCAAATTGGAGGGAGGCAGAATGGCATTGGTTGTCCTCCTAAATGTCTTGTGGGAAAAGTACAATGATGAACAGAAGACAAAACCAAGCAATAAAAGCTTTCAGAAGTTCTAAATCGTCCTAGAGACTAAAGAACTCTACCCTTACTTATAAACTGAATACTTTTCTCCTAATAATCTCAGCATCACAAGAGGATGTGGAGCCGGGGGCCATTCCGGTCGGGTGTGACCCACAGTTTCTCCAGGTGCCAGACACGCCCTCGCCAAATACCAGAGCTTCCGATTCTGTCTTACATGTGTCCAGGAGAAAGGGAAGAAACGAGTGGAAAGGAGCCGAAGAACCACCACCGGAGGAAACTTGCAAAAGCAACGCGCTGGCCGCACGGCGTTGCCGTGGAAACCAAAATAAGCACCTAAACCTCCACTGAGGAGTCTCGGAACCACTCCTCTGGGGCAATGATCCGGGGAAGATAGGGACAGAGAAGGGGGTTCTTTCCCATGGTTCTGCCCCGGGCCTCGATCTCCCCGGAGCCTACCGCGTAGAGGAGCACTACAGCACCAGGACCGGTGGAGCTGGAGAAGTGGAAGTTAGCAGGGCGCGAAGAGTCCATGGTGCGGACGTCCAGGACGGGGCCTGGGATCCTCTGCTACGCTGCGGTGCAGCCGCTGGGGGCGGTTCTTCCGTGCAGGACGGCCTGACCTCGCCCAAGGCGGCGGCACTTTCTACAGCCGCTACTCGGGACCCCGGGCGCCGCCATCTTAACCAGGACGGAAGCCACGCGGGGCTCCGTCGCGCCCGCGCACAGGCGGAGCCGGAAACGGAAGTGGGAAGGCGCGACTCGGAGCTGGGGTCTGTATTCGTTCTATGGCGCCGGAGGAAGGACCAGTCCCGGATTGTGGGGCGTCAGAGGGCACTGAGAAGCTCTTGGACGCCCTGTTGCAGAGTCTCTACGACGTGGGTGAGCGAGGGCTCGTATTCTGGCCCGGATGCGAGGCTGCCTGGGGAACTGCGCATCTGACTGCGGGTGCGGGGATTACACCACCATCATACCTCTGCGCTGGGCACAGTTCGCATAGTACCCGTGTCACCTGGCCGCCTTGGCTCCCGGGACCTTGGCTAGTGCGCTGGCTTCGCCAGCCCCGACCCCTATCCCCTGCCAACTTGGCCGACCTTTCAGCTTCCTTCGTTTATCTTACTGGGGGAAAGGAAAGTAAACTTGTTATTGAAGATTGGCAACTGCCTGGCCTTTTTAGCAGGAGGATATTTCGCACTCTAAAGAGCTGACACACTTTTGTAGGAGCAAACACACTTCGTAGATTTACAGCGATGCTATCTATGCTACTTTGTTTTTATTTTGGAGCGGTTGCTCGAGATTTTAAACTCGCCCACACAGTGAGAATGACAGCTTAAAGGAGGAAGACCTTACAGTATACTACATACTTTTGGTATTCACCCCGTGATTCTAAGAACAACTTTCTAATTGTCCCTACAGATACGTCATTAATCCTGTCATTGCAAATGTATAAATGAGCACTAGAGTTTTTTAAATGTTGCTGCAGGCTTCCATGATGGTAACTTGTAAAGCTTAGGTTCCAGCCCTCATAGTCCATCCCTGTACACTGCTGTATTGTCTTACCTTGTAAGACATTACCCTGTAAGACAGACATTGTAATACAGACACTGAGATGCCTTTGGAAATACCGGAGAACAGGAAAAACCTCGTCAAGTCGCTGACCTTGAGGATTTTTAAATCTAAAGGAAGGGACTGTTTTGCAAAATTGTACATACAGTTTATGTCCCACAGGCTGGAAATCATTATGCTAAGAGCTCTGAAGGCCTGGACTATTCATTTTAATAGTTTTAGTGCCAAAGTTTTTGTTAGCTTATCGTTTATTGTGTAAAAGACTGATGTTTAGAGATCGCTTGTATTTATACTGTAGGTGACTAATGAGGCCTAGAATTTTGGTGAGAACTTTGAGGTGATTGATTCGAGTTCGAGTAAACTCAAATCAGCAGGAGAGTGGACATGGCTATCCAATAGAAAAAAAAAGGTATTCATATAAAGCCAATCATATTAGTTCTCCTTAATTCATAACTAAAGGAAAATAGGAAGACCATTACACATACCCACAGCCCTAGAAAGTGTTAAAAAGAAACATTGGCTTCAGTGTCAGTTGTTTTTAGTACAAAGCACGAGCCAATTGAGACTCACAATCCTGGGGACTGGCCACAGTGATACTTGGAGGAAGGACCAAGGGGAGGAGTAATTGTGCTACTAAAGTTCAAGGACCTAAATGTTACTGAGGACAAGATGGCTATATTTTGGATTCTACAAGTTGTGGAAAAACACATTACTTGAAGAAAAATAATTTATTTCTTTGTATTTCAAGGAGCTTATAGCTGTGGCAATAAGTGCATTCATATGACATGATATTGATATTAGCTAAAACTGAAAATACTTATTTCGTTTTTGTGTTTGAACAAACAGGAGAAAAAGAAGATGAAACAGAACAGAAGAGAATCAGAAAGAAGAGAGACAATAGGAAGAGAGATGGAATTGCAGTAGCTGCGGCAGCAGAAAGAACCCTGCCTGACTCTCTCACAAGAGGCCAGAAGAAGAGTGCTTCCAGTTTTTTCAGGGAACTCAGAGAAGAACTGAACTGTGCTCCTGTGGTTACCGCCCCTCCAGAAGTCTCTGCTGCTACAGGATCACCCTCCCCCCTGCAAAATAACAGGGAGCAAGTGGAAGTGGTAGAATTTTACAGCAGAAATAAAAAAAGAAAACTCAAGCCAGGTCAAGATGAGTGTGAGAAGGTAACATGCTGATTGGCTTGCATATGTTGAGACCTTGAGGTGTTATTAAGTGACTTCCTTTATAGAGTGTATTATAGGTGCCTAAGGATTTGCTAAATAGTAAGAACTCACCCACACAGGCCGATAGACTGATGTTAGTATCGAGCTCTGCATTCCAGTCTTTAGGCAGGTGTTCATTATAAATCTCATTGTTGATATAATTACCAGGTAGATTTGGTATAGCTGTGGCTCAAGACTTTCTGTGTGCAGAAGCATTGATCAGAATAGTCTGCTTCAGGAACTAGTGATCAGAAACCATAGAAACAAGACAGTTTTGGGAGTTTTGGGGTTTGATAGACCCAGGCATGGCCTGCTAATGCTTTCTTATTCCTAAGCCTTCTGCTTGTTTGTCCTTGGAGAAAGACATTCTTACCATGTGCTGACTATTTTTCTAGGCACTGAGATGTAATAGTGAACAAAATGTATGGTAGTCTTCACTCTAAAGGGATTTAGATTCTGTTGGGAAAGCAGTTTGATTGTCCTGATTAGAAGTCTGTTTCAGACTGAATGTGTAAATTTGACCTAAAATTCAGTCCCCAGAGGAAGGGCTGTTACTCCTCCAAACTGTTTTCTCTCTACAAGGATATCCAAATGGCTTTGTCACATTCATTACTAAAATCTAAATATCCCATCTCTTTAACATTTCCCTAAGTTTTATAATCCTTTACCTGTGAAAAGAAAAGAGAAACAAGGATTCTATTGTAGTAATACTTTGGTTCAGGAATGCTTCTATTCGCAGTTTGGTTCTCAAAACTGGTTAACAAAATTTTGTTTCTGTTCACAAACTCCTTATCAGGTGACAAATACAACCACAGCCATTTTCCCCAAAATTATAAAACAAATTAAGTTTGTGAACCAAGGTACCACTGTAATTTCTAAAGCTGCTATAAAAAATTACCACAGGGCCGGAGATTTAGCTCAGTGGTTCTGCCCCCTGCCTAACAAGTGCAAGGTCCCTGGTTGGATCCCGGTAACCACATACAATGATATGATATTGGGCGTGGTGACTCATGCCCACTAGCAATCAGTACCACACCCTACAATGCTTGGCATGGTGGCTCATGCCTGTAATTTCAGCACTCAGGAGGCAGAGGCAGGAGGATTGCTGAGTTCGAGGTTTGCCTGGGCTACCTAGTGAGCTCAGGGCCAGCCTGAACTACAAAGCAAGACCCTGTCTCAAAAAAAAAAAAAAAAAAGAGATTACCACAGTCTTGATGACTTTGAAGTGTGGGCATTGCAGCCAGGGAGTAGGTGCAAGTGAATGTAGTGCTGGCTGTGTGGCACCTCCTGGGATAGGCATGCCAGTTAAAGGGAAGTCACTTGGGGGGCTGATTAGAATACAGTGCTGTGCTAAAGTCAGGATTATGTATTAGTGTGTGTTGGTCCTTGTTCTGAAAATACGTAAGACATTGTAGGACAGTTCAGACAGACCTGGTGCTGGCAGAAATGTTTGGTAACACAATGATGGCCTCCACTGAATAATCTTGGAGTCAGCCAGTCATCTTCAGAGAGAATTTGTGAAAAAGACGTGGGATAAGTTGGATGAGGCCAGCTAACTGGTCCTGTCTCAACACAGAAAATGACCTACTTCTCTCTTAATTGAGTCATAAGTTCTATGTGACACTGGGGTATGCATTATAATAGGTTGCCATGAGCTTGCCTGAGAAAGTGGCTACAATTATATAATATTTTACCTGTTCCAAATGTTTAGCCTGTAAATGAACTTCTTGGTCATGTCTCACTTTTAATGTAGAGTCTCTGTCTATAGACATAATTTCATAAGAAAGGACCACTTATTAATTCCTCTACTCCACCAGTAATTGGGTTCCTGCCATTTGCCAGTCCTTAGAGACACTGCAGCGAACAGGTATAATGCTTTGTCATTGTGGAGTGTACACTTCCATCTCCTATGGAGATAGGGAAAGCCCTAGATGAGTTTTTGTTGTTTTTTTTTTTTTGTGCTGGGGATCTAACTTAAAACTGTAAGCTTGCCAGGTAGGCACTATGCCACTGAGCTAAATCGCTGACCCGATAAATTATAATCTTAAAGACTTACAAACACTCTAAAGGAAATAGATGGGGTTCTGCAAGTAGCAGCAAAACCTGCTCTCTATCAAGTGGTCCAGGTCTCTGAGGAGGTCCTGTTCAGGTTAATGCCAGGTTAAATGGCTCTAGAAAGAGACAGAAAAGAGTGAAGCAGGCAGTGGCAGACAGACTTCCCAGCAGGATGTTAAACGTTTGACTAGTTCAGGGAGCTGAGAGACCAGCAGGAGGGGACTGATTATGTGAGCTGACTCAGGCTAGGCCAGCCCCATCAGATCTGAAAAGCAGTAGTGAGGCCTTCCAGCTGTAAATTACAAGAAACCACCAGAGAGCAGGAAGCGGACTTTATCTATTTGAAAGAAATAAATTGTGGGCACCAATAGCAAGAGACATGAGGAGGCCAGGCATGGTGGTGCACGCCAGAGTCCCAGCACTCAGAAGGCTGGGGCAGGAGGATTTTCACAAGTTTAAAGCCACCCAGGGCAACATAGTGAGTTCAAGGCCAGCCCAAACTATCGGTGAGACCGTCTCAAAAAAAAAAAAAAAAAAAGAGCCAGAGATTTAGCTCAGTGGTTCCAGCGCCTGCCTTGCAAGCACAAGGTCCTGGGTTCGATCCCTGGTAACCACATAAAACAATGCTAGGCATGGTGACTCACGCCCACAAGCCATCGATACTACATACCACAGTGCCAGGGGTGGTGGCTCACACCTGTAATCCCAGCACTCGGGAGGCAGAGACAGGAGGATCGCTGAGTTTGAGGCTTGCCTGGGCTACATAGTGAGCTGAGGGCCAGCCTGAACTACAAAGCAAGACCCTGTCTCAAAAAAAAAAAAAAAAAAAAGGCATGAAGGGCCTGAGTTAGGGTTTGGTGCAATGGTCTGGGTGTGAAACGGAGTGGCCTGGACTTAAGGAAGGAGTGCATAAACTTACTCTTTTTTTTTTTTTTTGCTTGTAAATTGTGCTTTAATTTCTGCTATCAGATATGATACAGTGAGAATACAAGTATAAACTTGCATTTGGAAAATAAAAAGCACATTTATACAGATGTAAAACTCACTCTTTAAGAGGTGCAGGATTGCATGTAAGAAAAACCATTCCTATGTGCTCCCTCTTCCCACCCCTGTTACAGTACTGGGAATTGAACGGAGCTACAACCCCAGCCATTTTACACTTGATCTTAGCCAAAAGGCCGAGAAGCGATGCAGCCATTTTAGCTTTTTTTTTTTTTTTTTTTGAGACAGGGTCTCACTTTGTAGTTTAGGCTGGCCCTCAGCTCACTATGTAGCCCAGGCAAGCCTGGAACTCAGCAATCCTCCTGCCTCTGCCTCCCGAGTACTGGGATTACAGGTGTGAGCTACCACGCCCAGCCATTTTAGCTTTTATTTTGAGACCAAGTTTTACTAAGTTGTCCAGGTTGGGCTTGAATT
The DNA here is from genome assembly GCA_004025085.1 of Thryonomys swinderianus. Lineage (NCBI taxonomy): Eukaryota > Metazoa > Chordata > Mammalia > Rodentia > Thryonomyidae > Thryonomys > Thryonomys swinderianus. Next base: position 72,637 of record PVIC010002139.1, read on the forward strand.
CAAGCCTGGCTCATTCTTAAGCTCTCTAAGCAATGAAAGTTGTTAGGTATAGCTTTTGGTCATCCAAGAGTTGCCTGGCCCCTGGGGCTCAGTACCCCTCCCCCCCAGCAGGGGTCCATCTTAGCACAACTCATTTATTGCTCTGCTTTAGGGATCTTCTGCTCCTCCTTGGCCTAAGTTCAAAGGGACAGGAAGTGCATACTGTAATGGGAAGGATAGAATGGTGGACTGCAGCACTGAAGGGGACATGTGTCTGTGACCTGGACCAAGCATGGAGGTGGCTTCTGGTGCAGGAGCTGCTGCTGTTTGTGGGTGCCTGCAGTGTACCCAGAGTGATTATCCATATCTGATATCTGCCCAACATCGCACTTAAGCCTCACCCTTCCTGGGACCTGTCTTCATTTCACAGAGGATCTGGGAGCACGGTAGATGATCTTTCTTGCTTGAAGTTAAACATTGCCCCCACAGAATAGTACTTGCAACTCAGAGCACTCAGAGTGCCACAGGCAACATTTGTTGTCCTCTCCTTCAAGGTCGTGCAAATTTATTTGGCAGAAAAATCTGATGGGACTTTTTGTTCATCTTTGAGGTGAATTTTCTTACAGATTATCCACTTTTGCACTTACGGGTTGCTGGTTTGCATCCTATTAGAAGTGGCATATAAACTTCTCAGAGTACTGCCATTCTGTAAGTGTAAAGACATCTGAAAAGTTTGAAGCTGGACCTGATCCTAGGCATCCAGAGATAAAGCATGTAAGTGCCAAAGTTCAGGTTCAGCGTCAGGAATTCTGGCTGCAGGGCTGTGTGCTTACCTGCTCCACAGAGATCAGACATAGGTTCTTTGTACTTTTATTTATTTCTTTCTTTTCTTATTTTCTTTTTGTTATCAGGGATCGAAATTAGGACCTTGTTCTTTTTTTTTTTGCTTTTTGAGACAGGGTCTCGCGTTGTAGTTCAGGCTGGCCCTGAGCTCACTATGGTGCCCAGGCAAGCTGCCGCGAACTCAGCAATCCTCCTGTCTCTGCCTCCCGAGTGCTGGGATGACAGGCATGAGCCACCACATCCGGCATTGTGGTATGCGGTGTTGATTGTTGGTGGGCGTGTCTCCATGCCCAGCATTATATGTGGTTACCGGGGATCGAACTCAGGTCCTTGCGCTTGTGAGGCAGGCGCCGGAACCACTGAGCTAACCCTCTGGCCCTAGAACCTTGTTCTTGCAAGGCAGACACTAAATCCCCGGCCCCTCTTTGTGCTTTGAGTAAGAAAGTACAAGGAACCAGAATCATCACCAGATAATAGATTAAAGAAAACTCAGACTGTGGAGAAAAAACAGATGCTCTTGATCAGTGAGTCAGCCCATAGGCAGGTTTGCTGATTCTGGAGCTCAGCTTGCCTTTGTCCCTCACCCTTTACTCTCCTCCCGAACTCTCTTTCTGTAGCTTTCCTCCTTTTTCTTTGCTGAACATACACAGTGTCCAAATCTCCCAACATTTCTGTCTCCTTTGGATGGGGTAGAGTGGCTAGATAAGTTGGGATAGGTTAGGACAATAATGGTGAACCTTTTAGAGACCAAATACCAAACTGCAACCCAAAACCCAAAACCCACTCTACTGCTCTATAACTTGGAAAAATGTCTTACATTTACTTTGAACTTTGGATATCTTTTCCATTGGTACACACTATGTATATAAAATGATAAACAGTATGACACTTTTTCCTTATTTTGGCAGCGCTGGGGATTGAATCCATTACTAAGCTGTATCACCAGCCTTTTTTCTTAACTTCTTTTAAGATAAGATCTTGTTAAAGTACCCAAGTTGGGCTCAAACTTGCAGGTCTCCTGCCTCAGCTCCAAGAGTATCAGGAGCAAGATATGTTTGAAGAATTAAATGTTACTTTTTTTTTTTTTTTGAGACAGGGTCTCGCTTTGTAGTTCAGGCTGGCCCTGAGCTCACTATGTAGCCTAAGCAAGCTTCAAACTTAGCAATCTGCCTGTCTGCCTCCCAAGTGCTGGGATGACAGGCGTGAGCCACCACGCCCAGCACTGTGGTATGTGGTATTGATTGCTGATGGGCGTGAGTCTCCACGCCCAGCATTGTATGTGGTTTCCGGGGATTGAACTCAGGACCTTGCGCTTTCGAGGCAAGCACTGGAACCACTGAGCTAACCCTCTGGCCCTAAATGTTACTTCTATTAGGATATCTAAACCTTCAAAATGCAAATTTAACATGTAAAGAACAAACCCAAACAAAATCTCTGTATGTTGTAAGCAGATTGCCAGAATCCCATGGGACTGGTTACTCTTCCTCCTTCTGGAGCTGAACTTTCTTTCAGGCACCATTTCCAGCAATACTGCAGATGCCACAGCCACGCCTGGCTAATATGTTGCCAGGAGACTGGCACAAGAATAGAGTCATATGCTGGGCGTGGAGACTCATGCTCACCAACAATCAACACCTCATACCACAATGCCAGGCGTGGTGGCTCATGCCTGTAATCCCAGCACTCAGGAGGCAGAGACAAGAGGATTGCTGAGTTCTCGGTGGCTTGCCTGGGCTCCATAGTGAGCTCAGGGCCAGCCTGAACTACAAAGCGAGACCCTGTCTCAAAAAAAAAAAAGAATAGAGTCATTATAAAGAAACAATCTGTGGGGTAAAATTCTCATGACAGTTAGAGTCCCTGGGGCCCCTAACAAAAGGGGCAGTGGCCAGCCTTTGAGAGTCCCTGCTTTCCCCAACAGAAAACCCACAGCATACCCAGTCCCTGCACCACGGTCCAGTCACTCTGGGTGTGGGGACACCAGACCCAGGGACCTGCTAGACCAACAGCAGGGCAGGGCCGGGGGGACCTGTCTGGTCTAGACACAGATACCTTGATGTCCATATCCCTTCACATTTTTGCCAGAAACATCCAAAGTTTTGTAGGTTTCAACCTGTGAGGTCTAGATCCTTATATGCAACGATACAAACATTTTTCCATGGAAAAAGATCTTGATTACTATGTGGATGCTATTATCGTGATTCTAATACTTTATTTTTTCCTTTTGTCTCCCTGAGGGTTAAATTCCGAGCTTTTATACTGAGTTACATCTCCAGTCTCTAGAATGGGTCTCACTGTTTCCTGAGCCGGGCTCAAACTTGGTGATCCTCCTGCTTCAGCTTCCCAGAATCCTGGGATTACACTGGACTCTAACATCTTATTGACAGTTTTTTGGTTTTTGTTTTGAGATAGGGTCTTGCTGTGTAGTTCAGGCTGGCCCTGACCTCACTGTGTAGCCCAGGCAAGCCTTGAACTCAGCAATCCTCCTGCCTCTGCCTCCCGAGTGCTGGGATGACAGGCGTGAGCCACCACGCCCAGCACTGTGGTATGTGGTACTGATTGCTGATGGGAGTGAGTTACCACACCCCATACTGTGGTATGTGGTTATCAGGGATCGAACCAGGGACCTTGCACTTGCTAGGCAGGCACTGGAACCACTGGACTTAATCTCTGGCCTTTATTGACAGTTTTAACATCACTTCAATGTGTTATTCATAATATACTCCCCACTTTAGAAATCATGGTGAAAGCATTACTAGGTCAATACTGGGAAATGGCTTCCCTGCCTGCTTGGTCTAAGCCAGCCCTATGTGTCCTTCTCTGACCATGGACACATAAATGTGTCTTGCTCCGAGCACTCTTGGAGGCTGAAGCAGGAGAATTGCAAGTTTGAGCCCAATTTGGGTACTTTAACAAGACTTTGTCTTAAAAGAAGTAAAGAAAAAAGGCTGGTGATACAGCTTAGTACTGGATTCAATCCCCAGTACTGACATCAAGCTGACCTTCAGAATCAGCAAACCTGCTTGTGGGCTGACTCACTGATCAAGAACATCTTTTTTTCCTCCACAGTTTGGGGTTTTTTTTAATCTGTTAGTACTGTCAAAAGTGCCTCCTTCCACATTGAACCCTTAAAGCCATTCACTGTTTAAAGAAGGAGAAGGGCTGGTGCCAGATGTTAGCACTCTTCTCTGGGGTCCTCATCTCTGCAGCTCTCACATGCTGTGCCAGCCCCTGGTGGCCTCCGTGCTGCTTTCTGTCTCTGCAAATAGGCCTGCACTTGGTACTTTGTGTAAGTGGAATTGTGACAATATTTGTCTTTTTCTGACTGGCTTTTTCACATAGTGTAAGCCCTTCAAGATCTGTTGATGTTGTAGTTTGTGTCAGAATTTTCTTTTTTGTTGTTTTACTTTGTGCTGGACATGGTGCTCAGGGTGTTGCTCTCCTCATTATAATGAGCGTAAAACTCAGGACCTTTGTACTGAGCTATATCTCGAGCTCCTTTTTATTTTTGTTTTTAAATTTTAAGACAGAGTCTTGCTAAGTCACTGTGTTGTCCACAATAAGCTGAAACTTGTGATCCTTCTGCCTCAGCCTCACGTAGTGCTGTGATTATAGGTGTGTGCCACCATACCTGGCTCAGAATTTCCTTTCTACAAAAGCTAAATAACACCTCATGTAGATAACACTGTGGTGTTTACCCATGTACCTGATATTTGGGTTGCTTCACAGTTAGCTGTGGCAAGAGTGCCACCTTAAACATAGGTGTACAAATCTCTTCAGAACCCTGTCATCAGCTCTGTGTACACCCAGAAGTGGAATTTCTCAGCCATGTGATTTTATGTTTAATTTTTGAAAAGCTGCCATATGGTTTTCAAGAGCTCCCACAGCATTTTCCTTTCCCACCAGCAGAGCACAAAGGTTCCGGTTTTTCTGCATTCTGGCCAACACTTGTTATTTCCTGTTTTTTTCATAGTAGCCAGTGTAATGTGTGTGAAGGTTTTGAAAACATGTCATTGGGTTGGCGATCAGTCTGTAACAGATATTTTAATAAGAATTTTTTTCCTTTGTAGACTAAAACTAATGTCCAAGAGAAAGATGCAAATATTCAAGAATTTAACCTAGAAAAGGTATGTATTTTAAGATTGTTGTATTATTCATAATTTACTATACTAAATTTATGTTTGTAAAATTTCTTACACATTTGCAGATTTACTTGTAGTACAAAAAATCTCAAATATTTTACATCTGATGGCTAGAAAAACAGTTAAGTGAAATCTCACCATAGTCACTTGATTGACTATCACACTTATTTAACACATGACAGTTTTCCAGCTGTAGTAGCAATAAAAAGGCAGGAATATCTTCTGATTTGTAGCAGCTTTGAAAAATACATTTAAAAAAAAAGAACAGGAGAACAACTAAGAGTGTCGGTTTAGGGAATGTGCTGTCTCACTTCTGATGCCTCGGTCTGTGTATGAACTACTGGGACTCGAGGTGAGGTGTTGGGGGGTGTCTGCAAGGTGCTGTTCCGCTGGAATCATTGTCTTTGGGTGGCTTGTCGGACAGAGCACCCCGGATGCTCCAAAGCTCTTCCTTCTCCTAGCTCTGCCCCTCATTTGTACAGAGATAGTTCTTGGCTTTGGTTGTCAAACAAGGGAGAAGGATGTGGTGAGGTGACGGTGATGTGGAAGGAGAGGACCCAGCAGACGCGGTGCCCTCGTTCCTGGGGGTCCTGGATATTTGGGTGGTGTTACCCGTGATGTGCCTCTTCCCTGGCACCACTGGGATACATGGGGGGAACGCTTTTTGGATTCTCAGGCTCGGTTGGAAGTGCACCGGTTTGGGATCACAGGCTACGGGAAAGGAAAAGAAAGAGTCCTGGAACAGGAACGAGCCATCATGCTGGGTGCCAAGGTGAGGGGCATCTTCATTGGTGGGCAGGTGCAGAAAGGGTCCAGGGTGGGAAAGGGGCCATGGAGACATTTATACTTTTAATTTTTTTTTCTTTTTTTGGTACTGGGGGTCAAACTCATGACCTTGGGCTTGTGAGGCAAGCACCAGAACCACTGAGCTAAATCCCTGGACCTGTTGGAACATTTTTGCGGAATAAATCTGATGATACATGTTCTTATTCCTTCATTTTAGCCTCCCAAAAACAATTATGTGAATTACAAGGTTTTGCAGAAGCAAATCAAAGAGAAAAAGGCAGCAAAGGAAGAAGAGAAGAGAATGGTGGGTGTATTATACTGGAGTCTCTCTACTGGGTCAGTACAAGTGGGAGTTGGACGCAGCCGCCACAGTGACATGCTGGAGGCCTCTGCCTGCAGAGTTGCATGGGAATTCTGGGCACTTTGTCAGCTGCGTCTCGTAATACCAGCCAAGGGAGCTAATGTGCTGACAGGAAAGGGCAGCTTTGAGGCAGCAAGCTTCTCAGGGAATGCTGGCTGCTTTCCAGGCCTTCATCATTTTGTATATTTCACACTGTGAAGTGCACAAAGCCCTATGAAAACTCACAAAAAATAGATGTGATGTTCCCTTCTTTATAGCTGAAGTGGAAGCAACCTGACTTTTCAGTGTGACACTGTTAGTCTTACCCAGAACAGCATTTTGCATTCTTGGGGTTTTTTTTGTTTTGGGGGGTTTTTTTTGGTACCAGGGATCAAACTCTCGTATTCTTGAAAGAGTTTCAAGATGACACTTTGAGACTATGTTTAATATATCCATTTGAAAAATTATTTAAAATAAGTACTATGTTGGTGATTTTGCTCCCAAACCTCTTACCCTTTTTTGAATCTCCATTATCCACTGCTGACACATTTATTGTCTTAAATTCTGAACTCAGGCCCAGGATGCAGATATTTTGAAGAAAAAGAAGAGGAGAGGACAAGAAGATAGGTGAGTGATGTCTGCAGGTCCTGGGCTGACTGGCGGGTGAGCCTTTTAGTGCTGACCCAGCGTCTCACACAGGTGTTCCAGTTGTTAGAGGCCCTCTCTGCCTTGGTTGTCCTGATCAAACCTGTAAGGGACAGATAGCTTTTCATGAATTTCCAACGACCAGCTGACCTCAGAACTGAACTTGTAACCTGCAGTCTTCCATTTTCAAAGACCAGATGTGTCAGGTGCCTAGTGAAGAGGTTGGAGTGGTATCACTGGTGTACCACATAGCTGCTCTGGGTGGCTGAGCTTTAGTGAGGAGTACAGACTATTGCCTTGTGCATGTTTCTTAGCTTTCGTTTAGGTGCCGCTTCCTGTCTTCCTGTTCCTGCTTCAGAATGGACTCTCCCTCTTAGCCCTGTCCTTCGACCCTGTGCACTTGTCTGTCCCAGATGGTGACCATATTTATTTTCACAGTGACAGGTGTCTATGCAGTTTGTACAGCTGTGGTCATACTGAGGGGCCCCTGTCCTCCAAGGCTTTCCAGACAGGCAGACGAGTAGGGTGACCCTAGGTACTGGCAAGTCCTGTGAAAAAGCCAAAATAGAGTCGTCTTTTTTTTTTTTTTTTTTTTTGGTCAGTATCAGAAATCTAGTTCACAGCCTTGTACTTGCCAGCAGGTGGTGCCAGTGAGCTAAATCCCAGTCCCCTGGAGTACAGTCTTGTGAGAAAAGATCACTGGTAGAGACCTTGGAATCATTAGAGGGAAATGACATCTAAGTGGAGAATTGCGTAGAGAGAAGGGACAGCCTGGAAAGATCATTCCTTCCTGCGAAGGGCTTTAGGCAGGAGGGCCAGTGGGCCTGGACTGTACGTGGAAAGGGACAGGCATCTGCAGTGGCCTGCAGTGCTGCTTCCTGTGCCTCACCGTGTGGTTCCTTTTTCTCACCTTCACTGTAGGAAACCCAAAAAGAAGAAGTCAGCTCCCAGTATTTTGTCAAGTGGACGGGTTGGACAGGTTGGAAAATTCAAAAATGGGACATTGATTCTGAGCCCATTTGATATCAAGAAAATAAACTCCTCCAGAGTAGCCAAATGAAGTACTTTGTCAGATAAAAGGAATGGCGCCTGGGCACACTCCAGGCTCTCGCATGGCCACTGCCTCTTCAGATAAAGAAGACCAAGCAAAGCCTTGTGGAGCTGCACTGCACACCGAGGGTCAGGCCTCACTTCCAATTCCTGCGCCCTGGCGCTGGGCAAGTTTGCTTGCAATACCGGTTTTCATAATTGTACTGTCTTATAAATTACCATTTAATATTTTTAATGACAGTGTTATTGGATCATGAAAGAACTAAGAACATGATTTGTTATTTTTTGGAAAAGCAGTTTTAACTGTCAGCTTGTTTATGTAAGATGTACTTTTCCCAAACCTGTATTAATAAACAGCTTTTATAGTATATATGGCTGCTGTACCACTGAGGTAAATCCCAGTGCTTTTTTTTTTTTCTTTTTTAATTAGTATCTGCTCTGTTGTGCAGAGTAGCCTCACACCCACAATTCTCTTGCCTCAGCCTTCTGAGTAGCTGGGATTACCACCATGTATCACAGTGCCCACCTTGGCTTTTTTATTTTACTGCTACAAATATCAGATCCAGTCTAGTAAATACATTTTTGTCAAAAAATCCAAAGAGGTAGGGCCGGAGGGTTAGCTCAGTGGTTCCAGTGCCTGCCTCACAAGCGCAATGTCCTGAGTTCAATCCCAGTAACCACATACAAGGCTGGGCATGGAGACTCACGCCCACCAACAATCAATACCGCATACCACAGTGCCGGGTGTGGTGGCTCACGCCTGTCATCTCAGCACTCGGGAGGCAGAGGCAGGAGGATTGCTGAGTTCCAGGCTTGCCTGGACTACATAGTGAGCTCAGAG
>PVIC010002140.1:0-81239 GCA_004025085.1 Thryonomys swinderianus
TTTTTTTTTTTAATAGGGTCTCACTTTGTAGTTCATACTGGCCCTGAGCTCACTGTGTAGCCCAGACAAGCCTCGAACTCAGCAATCCTTCAGCCTCTGCCTCTGGAGGGCTGGGATTACAGGCCTGAGCCACCATGCCCAGTATTGTGGGATGTGACACTGATTGCTGGTGAGCGTGAGTCACCGTGCCTGGTATTGTATGTGGTTGAACCAGGGACCTTGTGCCTTCTAGGCAGTGCTGGAATCACTGAGCTAAATCTCCAGCTCTGAAGTTTTAGTTTTTAAATCACTGCCCAACTTTACGTTACATGCTAGTCATAGCTAATTATGAAGTAGAATTTATCAAATATGATTGCTTCCTGTCCTTCCATGAATCTTGGGTATGTGAATCTTCCATGAACCTTGGGTATGACTGTACAATTAAACAGCTTTGACTGTTTAATTGTACGGTCAGCTCCTTATATCCATGGGCTCTACCACTTTAACTAACTACAGATGGAAAAAATCATTAAAGAGCTTGTCTGTGCTGAATGCAGATGTTTTCTTTGTCATTTTCCCTAAAGAGTTCTGTGCAATAATTTAAGTATAATTTACATTTTACTGGGCATTATAATTAATCTAAATATCACTTAAAAATGTAGGGATATATATATATATATGATTTATATAAATACTATACCGTTTACATAAAGGACTTGAACATTCTCAGCTTTTGGTGTGTCTGTGGGTGACCTGATTTCTCACAGAGACTATAGAGTGGACTATATATTCCTCTTTACAGTAGACTCTCCAAGAGTAGAGATCTGTATCTTAATCTCATTTTATTCTCAGCATTTTAAGTAGTACCTGGCACAGAGAAAATCTTCAGTAACCCTTGACTGATTAGAATTGCTAAAGCTATTTACAGTCAATCTTACATGACTCGCTATCATTTGAAGCACTTTCCAACTCACTGTTACATATAGACTCATAGAACTTGAGAGGTAGACTGATTGTTTAACACAATCTAATTTCTTTTTCATGATGAAAAAAGAGCTTAGATTCAGAAAGAGAACTGACTGGGCCGGGGATATAGCTGAATGGTGCTGTGCCCCTGCCGGGCAAGCACAAGGTACTGAGTTTGATCCCTGGTAAAAGGGAAGAGAATTGGGTTGCCAGAAGACACAGAGCCAATGATTGGCAGAGCTGGGTACCTTGCTCCCCTGACACTCCTGCCATTGGCCGCTCCGCCATCTCCCTGTCTGTTACCTGTGTGAAGTGGTTATACGCTGCTTTTTACATGTACAGCATGGAGGACTTTCATCTCTACAGGGTCTGAGTCATGCTAGAACAGCATTTTCTAAACCAGGCTTAGATCAGACAGTGAGGGAAAGGACTCTTTCGTTTTTATAATATTATGGATTACATGTGCTTTTTTGAAATGTTGTTCTGAAAAAATAGGTACCGGGTACTTTCTTTTCTTTTGTCTTTTTAGTTTGGTGGGAGGGACTGAAGCCACTGCTTTGTATGTGAAGTACGTGCTTTGCCAGGAGCTGTCCTTTTGGCCCCTTGTCTGACCTAACAGTTGGCTTTGGTGGCTTTTCAGGTCAGGAAGGAAGAGTCAAAGAGCAAAATTAACTGTTTGTTAAAGAAGTACATTAATAGATTACTGAGATCTTACAGGTGTCTTCTTAGGCTTTAATAGATTTGGCTCCGTTTGCAGTTTAAAGTGAAGGGGAGTTAAGTTTCATTTGTCAGTCAGAAGCTAAGTAGTAACCTAGGGTATGTGATTCTGGAATCCAACCAGGGCGCACTCAGCATGCCCAGGGTCACAGGTGCAGGGACAGTCTCCAAGGCAAGCAGTGGTCTGATGGCAGCAGTCTCTTGCTTTGCTGGTGAGCGCAAGGAGAATAATCCCCAGACCTAGAAAAGCAGTGATAAGTTCCCTGTTGCTCCTATATGAACTTGGTGCAAATAGAGGTTTTAAGTAACACAGAACTTGTGGAAGCTGCTCACTGGTCTGGTCAGACATGCCCATGTGGAGGTGCATTTCTTGCTGGAAGGTCTAGAGGACAGTCAGGGTTCCTGCCTTTTCCAGCTACTAGCACTGTACCTTGGTGTATGGTCCCTTCTTCCACTTTCACAGCATGAGTGCAGGTCAGCTCCTTTTCTGGTGCATCACTGATCTCTTCTGTTTCACTCTTTAAAGTGCGTTTACTGTGGGCTCCCCCTGATAATCCAGGGTTATCTTTCAATTTTGAAGTCAAGTGAGGAGCAACTTTCCCATACATGGTAGGCCCCCTTGCCATGTGAGGTAACAGAATCATAAAGTTTTAGGGTTACTTTGCAAGTCCATTATCCTGCCCACCACCAGCTGAGATGAGCAGAGTTCATTGCTTAGGCAGAGTGATAAACTCCATTTGGGGACACATCCAGCCTGACATATCCATGCATGGAAGCGGCCAGAGATACACAGTGATCCCTCCTTGTGCAGAAGGCATACCTTCCCAGAGCTCAGGGGTGTCTGAAACTCCATGTCGAGGCTGCCTTTCCCTGTGTGCTCTTGTGTTCCTGCATAGTCCCAGAGTTGATCTGGCCTGTCATGCGTCATGTCCTGATGCATGAACTGCTTTTGCCCTTCGGAAATGTTGTCAGCTAAAACAAGCATTCTTTAAACCCAAACACTTCAGTAGCCTAGATGGCTATTGTTTTTGTTTTTTGAGACAGGGTCTTGCTTTGTAGTCCAGGCTGGCCCTGAGCTCACACTGTAGCCCAGACAAGCCTGGAACTCAGCAATCCTCCTGCCTCTGCCTCCCAGTGCTGGGATTACAGGCGTGAGCCACCATGCCCAGCACTGTGGTACCTGGTATTGATTCCTGGTGGGCGTGAGTCACCATGCCCAACACTGTATATGCTTACTGGAGATTGAACTCAGGACCTTGCACTTGCGAGGCAGGCGCTGGAACTACTGAGCTAAATCTCTGGCCCCTAGATGGCTATTGGAAAGGTGGTATATTGTGTGGATACGGGGGACGAAGAGACGTTGCTGTCTCAGGCAGGAGAGAGTAGTGTAGTACTGTCTGAAACTTCACCATTTTACCTAGAAAATAGATAATTTAAGCCTCATTTGAAAAAATTTGCATGAATCCACAATTAATCATTTTTCTACTCTTACTGATATTACAGATTGTGCATTTATTTAAGGATTGTTTTTTCTTTCTTGAAGAAATTATTATTATTTTTTTAAGTCCAGCGCAACAAGTTGTGACTTAGTTATCTCACCAAAAAGATTATGGAAGCCAATGAGAGCTTTTCTCTTTTAAGACCTCAAATAGATGAGCACAGTAATTACTCTTCATCCTGCATAGCAGGCCTAGATTTCTCTGCATTCTTTGTGGCTGGTGCTAGCCTAGTTACTTTACCACTCCACCCCCGCAAATATATAAATGTTTATATATTTATAAATGTACTCATAAGACTTGGATTCATTGAAAAATCTGCAAATAAATGAATATCAAGATGATCTTTGGACCTTTTTACCACTTTGGGATTATTTTAGTCAACAGGGCTTTGTGTTGTTGATATCTCCATTATTTTTTCTCTTTAAAGATTCCATATTCCACAAACAGAAGAGTTTTTAAAAATCCTATTTCCAGGTTTTGTACTAATGGCTTATTAACTTCGTTGTAGTTTTAGTGAGTACCAGCTAGCTAAACAGATAAACTGGTCAAAGTTTCAGACTGCTTTTATGACATTTCTAAATGAATCATACTTCACCTCTGCCTTCTATAGATAAACCAAAACAAACAAAACCCATTAAAGAAATAGGATAACTTCGCTAAATGTACCAAAAGGATATATATTCACTAGTTATTGGTTTCTGGATTCCATTTTGTTATTAGGAAAGTGTGGAGTGTCACAGTTGAGCTGTAGAAGGACAGAAAGAGAGGCTTCATGTTCACATCGGACTGGGGAAACCTCGAGGCGTTCACACTTAGAACACGGTGTTGGTTCTCACACAGGTGATGCCACTGTGGGGAACCAGTTTGAAAAGGCCTCTGCTGCCATGGTTGACAATCCAGGAAGCAGGCATTTGCAGCTGGTGCTGGGGCCTGAAGTATAGAGACAGAGAGACCAACAGAAATGGGAAAATCAGGAAGAGGCCAGGAGAGTAAACTGACTTGAGGTTTCCTTGACTTTCATAAAGCAGGTCAGGAGCTTTGAAGGAGTGGGCTGAAGAAGCAGGAAGTGTAGGTGTGGCCTGTATGGAGGTGTTGCTGCAGCTGCGATGGCCAGGGTGGTGAAAGGAGCCAATGAAAGAGAAAAGCACTGGGCTGTGCGTTGGTTCCTGGGGATGATTCCACACGGGTCAGGAGAGGAGAAAGGTAAGGGACAAAGGAGGCATGGCTGGAGGGATGGGGAGAATAAGGAGTAACTCATGTCAGAGATGTGGGAAGAAAGGAAAGACAAGGGGCTGGAGTAGTTCTTCCAAAACCCCCGGATGAACTGTGTGCAGTCAGAGCAAAAGACTCACTGAGGGAGGGTAACGATGAGAATGGTGAGAAGAGAAGACACCAAGCCTACTGTGGCAGTGAAAGGAAAATTGTGGTGGCCACACCGAATGGCTGAAGGAGGCCGATTTTAGGAGCTGCGAAGCCCATCTTGACTCTCTGAACAGCTGCATGTGTAGAGCAGCGGTGCTCAACTAGGGCAGTCTACGTACTGTGTCGAGAAGCTCTCAGGTCACGTGGCCTAAGTCTTGTTTCTGACTGAGAATCCACTGCTGGAGGATGGAACACAGAACCCACACTACTGCTGGTTAGGACTCAGTCCTGTAATTTGGCCAGAAATGAAAAACCTTCCCTTCCCCCTGAACTTGCATTCCTCCTGTGCCATTTGCCAGGGCTGGGGAGAGCAGAAGCTGCTGCTATGGACAGCAGGAAGAGTAGATTCAAAAGCAGGTTTGTAATGGAAATGCTGCAGTAACTTTCCTACTTGGTACTTGCTCTCATCCAGGGGCTCTTTGTAAATCAGAGTCTGGAACAAACAGAGCTGACAGCTCTGTTTAAAAAAGCTTTTGGGGCGTTTGTAAGGAAATAAAAGGAAGCTTAATGCTATGTGAGACATGTAACCTCAATTCAAAACTGGAAAGAAAAAAAAGGCCTTTATTGCCATCTCAACATGGTTTACCTATAAATTGGTTTTATTTTTCATTAAGTTAAACAGAAGAAAAGAAAATGGCCTTTTAAGGAGTATAAAGATCTTTCCTTTTATTAACAGGCATCAATATTCAGGTCAGGAATTTAGGGAGCTCCCCTTCTCCTTTCTTCTACCCTTTTCCTCTCCCTCCTTTTCTTCTTTCCCTCCTCCATTCTTTCCCTTAAGATCAGAATATAGTGTGTACTAATATATATATATATATATATATATATATATGGTTTGGATCACTGTGGTTTAAACAAAGTTGTGGGTAAGTGTAGTACTGTTAAAAATGGTGTTTTGGGGAGCTCTGCTTTACTGATCACACAAAGCTGACAGATGTAGGTCGCACGCTAGATGCCTGTTGAAAGTGACTGAATTTCACAACAGACCATTCCATGTTTGGTAAAGAAAAGAGCTGAGGTAGTGAGATGCTGGTGCCAACAGCAGTGAAGACTGTCCAGCCAATTCCATGTTTGGGTTTTTCACCCACTTGAGCTCTAATGGGTCTGAATGTTTCTCCTAAGCCTGGCCATGGTGCCCACTGAGCTTCCCAGGTTCCTGTGGTGTGGAGATGGTCACATTACAACAAGGGCAGTTCTGCTTTCCATGACGAGCCAGGCAAGGGCTCAGCACCCCAGAGGACTCAGAAGAGGTGGGGTTTAGACTGACTAATACTTCTGATTCCACAGACTGTTTGACTGTTATTTCCACTCTTCACAAAATGCCCTTTTAACTACACAAAGCAAGATTTTTAAAAATTGTTGCTATGAGCTCATGTTTAAATAGTGCTCATATTTGTTTTAGATTTCATTTGTTTTTATAAAGTTAAATCATGAAAATATAACCAAGCTTAATTAAAACACAGATGGACTATTCCTGAAGTAATTTTTAGTTGCCAATTGAGTAGAACCCTTTAAAAGTACTCATAAAAGTAAATTTATCATTATCATAAAAGTAATTTTGAAGCAATTAAATAAGAAAAGTTTCCCTGCCTTTGATAGGTAGTTGTTCTGTGCCTGTTCTCTCCTATTGTTGGTCATATTGGAAAATTTTAGTCCATGTTTCTGAAGTCTAGAGTAAGGCCTAACCTCCTTAAGAGAGTTTTCATTAGAAAATAATCTCGCAATATTACCTTCTGCTACTCATAAATTATTGAATGTGAAATTTTGATATCATTTATATTTTCACTTATTCCAGAAAAAAATCTAGTTTCTCTAGTTTGTTAAAAGGTTGAGCTAATCTACCTAATTACTTGCTAGTAATAGTTTATATACAAAACACACACACACCCTTACATCTTCCTTTATATGTACATTTACGTATGTATATGTGCTGCCGAAGCGAGCACAACATTTACGTATGTAAATGCCCCAGTTCTTCCATTTTGCAGAATATCAATCATTTGCATATAACATTTATTTCCCTTTCTTCGAGCTAGCACTCTTGGCTTTTGTACACACAATCAGAGTCTGAAGTTAGAAGATTGCAAATCTAGATACCTCTGCAGTGCTTCAGAGCCAGAAGATTATTATGGGCTAATATAAGCTATAGATCACAACCTCTGCCCACATCAGTCATAGAATGAAATGACTCGTGTAGGCTGGGAATGCCTTTCATTGAAAAATTGGTACGGTCTGTACCAAAATATAGAGCAAATATAAATACAGTTTAGATCATTTATTCTCTCGACGAATATTTAGTAAGGAAAATCCTGATACAAGCCATATGGCAAGAATTTAGCTATATAACCTGCTAATTTTTTTTCTTCTTTGGACTGGGTTTATTATATGCATATATGCATTGACCAAAATGTACATATAGGAACTAAATTTTATTCTGTATATAATTCAAATGTAACATATCAGTAAGTGCTTCTGATTGGCTGGCATTTTGCTTTTTACTTTACAACCATTCATGAAATTTATTGTAAGTGGCCAGAGAACTTTTCTTCAGTGTGCATTTTACTACATTTTTATAGGTAAATAGTGGAACTGACTTCTACTAGAGGTTTAAAACTCATATCTCTGCCTATGAATGTTTTATTTCTTGTTTTTTGTGAATGTCTTAATAGATTAATATTACCAGTGATGGTTTCTTGCTGTGAATAATCATTCTTGTTACTTCATGTTTAATTATGGTATTTTTATCCCCATCTGATAGACATGTTCTATGTTTTCCTGCAAAATAGGCCCCATTTCACAGAGGTCAAAGAAAAAAAGATGAGATAGTGATCTAGTTTAATAGGTATGTCAAGCAAAATCAAAATGTGAGGCTGGAAAATGTAAGTTCCTTTGGGAGCTGTGATGTAAGGCATAATTTATATCTCTTAGAAAAAGCTACAGGCCCTCCAGCTTGTTCTTACTGATGCTTACTTGTTTTTCAAACACAAGTGAACTTTAAAAATAAGAATAAAAACCTGCTCATTGGCTTTTACCCAGGCTCTACTTTTAAAATATATTTGTGTCCTTTGTAATTATTTTTGTTTCTGTAATTCTAATGAATTTTTCTAATTTCTCTTCCATTACCCCAATTTCATATCATTTTCCTCTCTGAATTTCCATTTATGTTTTCAGATGCGTTTCTTTACAAGGATGCCATCTCTCCTGTCTTGTGATATAACTGTCTGATTTCTTTTAGACTGAAACAGCACAATGATATTTTCACATATCATTGAAATCATTTCTGAAACAAGGGAAATAACCCATAACCAATAAGCAGGGGTTTATCAAATACTCTGTTCCTCTTTTTTTTTTTTTTTTTTTTGAGACAGGGTCTTGCTTTGTAGTTCAGGCTGGCCCTGAGCTTACTGTGTAGCCCAGGCAAGCCTCGAACTCAGCAATCCTCCTGCCTCTGCCTCCTGAGTGCTGGGATTACAGGTGTGAGTCATCGCATACAGCATTGTGATATGTGGTACTGGGGATCAAACTCAGGACCCTGTGCCTGCAAGGCAGACACTGAGCTAAGTCCCTGGCTGCCTCTCTTCCTCTTTTTAACATCCCTATTTCCCAGAAAGCTTGGCTGCTCTTCCGTGAAAATATAGTTTTTTTACCCTATAAAACTAAATGTTTCTGTTCCTCACCAAGGACTGAACTTGTAGGTAAAGAAATGTTCCATGTTGCAATTAGCCTCTTGCAGTAGCAGAGCAGAAGGTTCTGAGCATTGCCTGGCATACTGTGCCACATGATAGTTTATAGTCTGCACCTTGTCCCCACAGCCTACGCTGGGCTCATCCACCAGCAGTTGGGATTTCCTAAGTGCCCTGGCTGTCCTATGTACAGGGAGACGTGTGCGCGCCTTTGCCTCATCTCATTAAGAGCTTCTAGTACTTGTTAACAGTGAGTAGAGCAACCTAGGACTGAAACAATAGGACGTTTGCACATGTTGCTGACTTGTTTCTGGCTTCAGAGTCACTTCAAAGGAAAGAATGAGCATGAACAAACTTGAAGCAGCCAACAAACAGAAAACTCTAGACCCGCACATTATTGTCACTTAACTTGTGTAGCCTGGGTCTAGTTTGTACTACGATGAATGTCCCCGTTTTCATTTCTGTTCAGCATTCCCTGATGATTCAAATGGTGCATATTTCCAGAATTTTGATTTAAAAATTAATGTAACCTGTAATTCCTAAGAAGTAAGTGTTGGGGTTATTAAATCTAACCTTGAATTACTCAATTTTTATTTCTCATGAAACACTGTTTATTAGCTGTCGTAGCCTTTTAAACACATTAATCTCTAGGATAAAAGTGAAAGAGACAAATTAAACTTTTTCAGAAGTTAGTTCCATACTCTCCCACACTGTGTACCTAAGAATCTCTATGTTAGATTTATAAAAAGACACAGGCTGCTGGGCGTGGTGGCTCACGCCTGTAATCCCAGCACTCAGGAGGCAGAGACAGGAGGATTGCTGAGTTCGAGGCTTGCCTGGGCTACATGGTGAGCTCAGAGCCAGCCTGAACTACAAAGCGAGACCCCGTCTCAAAAAAAAAAAAAAAAAAAAAAAAGACACAGGCTATAAGGAAAACAAGTGGTCTATACAAAATAATGACTGTATCTTGTATTGCAAGATAAAAGAGATTCTTGTAGTCTAGGTTCAAAATAGATTAGGAACATACATATCTTCATTTTTTCCCCTTATAACAATGGCTTATCATTATCATGTTAACCGATTTCAGCACACTCTGTCCTCTTGCCTGCAGGTGCTCCAAAATTCATTTAGGTGGTTTATGTAATGGTGGAAATTCTTAGAAATAGGACAGGGTAGATTTTGGATAATTGCTTTTTTAATGAAATAGTGCCTTTGGTTTTTTGGTAATAATTTCACAAATACACAAAGTTGAAATTTAATGGAATAATAGGACACACAAGAGTAGCCGTTCTGTATTCTGTCAGGCATGTCTGTATCGGTGACCTATGAATGGGTTAATTTTCTAAACTGTCAGTTGATCAAGACTTCCAGGGCATGGCAAAGATCAGGCATTAGTAATTTGTATTGTCAGGAAGACTGTTGAGAGTTCTCGGTGGAGAGAAGACTTCCTTGCTTTGCTTTCTTCTAGATGATTTTTGAAATGGAATTTTCACTGACATTGACTAAAGTCGGGATCTGAAAATTTATCCAGTAATGTAAGTGATAATCCACATTAGCTACATGCCTTGTTCTAGCCCTGGTCAGTGCTATTTATATGCATCATTTCACTGTAGGCTTCTTAACATGCGTTTGAGATAATAGATGTTATATCCTTATTTCTGTCCAGGAGCGAAGAAGTTATTATGGTAATATGCTGCACAGGCCACATAGGGGCATAACTCCAGCTCAGTTCTGACTTTTGACTGACAAATTCTTTTTGTCCTTTTGGATGGAAAAGCAATGCAAATGCACACTGCTACGAAATGGGAAGGAGACAACCCTTCAAGTCCTGTTGCCAACAGGAGGCCTTGCCAGGGTGTGAAAGCTAGGCTCAGCACTGTTTAGAAGCCTGGGGAGACTAGGGTCTTGGCAGGCAGAGCACACTGATTCTGTGTTGCTGTGGTCATTCTGCTACTGCACAGTCACGCTCCACTCCTCTCCTCCGTGGTGAAGGGCTTTTGCTTGGGAACTCAGGCAGGCACAGCAGGGACATGAAATCTGTTACAGCATGAATGGAGTAGAATGGGGTTCCCTCCTCTGCCTGGACTCTCTCGGGCACAGGCACATTAGCTCTGCCCTGGGCCACCCCACACTTTGAAATCTGGTGACTTTCCCTTTCATGGTTTTTTTTTTCTTTTTTAAACTAAGTGTCAACTCCAATTCTGTGCCAGCAGTTGATCCCCTTTATGAGTAATCTGGCACAAAATCTTATTTTCTGTATCCTATTGACTTTGTCACTTGCTCTGTTAATTTAGGTTCTCAGTTGATAAAAATCTTTGCTGATTTTTTACCCAGAGCTTAGAGTAAACCTTTTAAGATACCCCCACCTTCCTCTGAAACAATACATTGCAAAGGGAGGTGCTGGCTGAGTTGGGATGCATATTGCACAAGGTTAAAAAATAATGGAGCTGAGAGAAAGGGCTCTTTACAGCAATAGAAATAAAAATAACAATTAAAATTTGATGGAAAGTAAAATTTATGTACATAGGAGGCAGGAGGCTGTAGGGTGGGCAGGGGAATAGGAAAAAATGAGAATTAAGTTGTGTGTCATGTACTGATACAAATTCTCAATGTTGATTGTGATCATGATGTGTTTATAAAATGTACCAATAAAATAAATTAAAAAATAAAAGTAGGTAAAGCAAACTGTCCTCAAGGTAGGGTGACAAGCATTTGTAATCATCCTCAGAATAGGACTGAAGCTGTGGCTTTGGTTCAAATAGGAAAGAATGGCACCTGGATCCAAGGCAGTGGAAGAGGAGGTAGAGACAGGGGAAACAGCGGAAGATGGGTATAAGGGTGATGGAGTAATATGTAATGATCGATTGGATGTGAGGGGTGTGGGAGGCAGAGGAGCCAAGTTTGTCCAGAGTTGCTGTCAGAGGTTGACTTGGTGAATGAGATACATTGGTTCTCATGGGTAAAGCAAGAAGAAGAAGACCAGTTTTGGTGAGGTAGAGGAAGGACCTGCTGGGACAGATGGAAGGTGCCTGAGCCTGTTGCTGTTAGGTAGAAGGTGTACTGGCTTGTTACTTAGGTGAATAATGTGGCTGGAAAGTTCAGGTATTATAGGCTACTGGTATTATAGGCCTATAATACCAGTGAAACACA
Source organism: Thryonomys swinderianus (assembly GCA_004025085.1). Lineage (NCBI taxonomy): Eukaryota > Metazoa > Chordata > Mammalia > Rodentia > Thryonomyidae > Thryonomys > Thryonomys swinderianus. The sequence continues at coordinate 11,417 of PVIC010002140.1, forward strand.
AGTAAGAGAACAATCAATATGGGCCCGTGGTTTTGACTATCTCCAGCCAGTTCTTGCTTTGTGGAATTGAGGTGGGAATGGAAAATAAATTCCAATAGACTGGCAGAAAATGAGTTAAAATGAGAGTACACGCGACCATTTTTCACTCAAGTTGGCCAGGAAGGTGAGGATTCAGAAAGCTCTGTCAGGCATGGGATCTATGGGGGTGAGGTCAAGGGGTTTGTGTAGAGATCCCACTCAGGGCACTGGTGAATTCTTAACCTCACCTCAATAGGGATATGTTTGTGGCATAGGAAAAGTGAAACACTGAAGTATTTAAAGCCCTTGATAAAAGAATATTCATTATTTCTATTTATTAAATAGTTTTAGGATGTTTGTTTTGAGTGTCATATTTTCATTCACCCATCTCTGCAGTGGGAATATTAGGTCCTTTCTGGAAAGCTCTGGGGGATTGTCAGTCTCCTCTTGTACAGTTAAATAAGTGATGTCCTTTGCTGTCAGCTGGGGGCTGGCGCTCGAGCCTGTGACTCACGCATTCTCATTCACAGCATGTTGAGCAATGCACTTGGTACTCATGCCTAATAAAGCATGCTGAGGATGATGTCACCGAGCTTGAATTTTCCTGAATGGGGCTGGATTCCTGTCACCACACATTCTTCTTCGTGTTACACTCTGAGATACTTCTCAATGGAACGTTTGTCCTTTTCCCTTTGTGATACCTAAAGTAGCATCTTAACACATCACTGCATTTTGCTGCTGAATATTTATCACTAGTTCTGAGTTGGATTTTTAAATTTGCTGGAGTTTTTTCTTTTTCCTTAACAAAGAACTGTTTGGAAGGTCATTCATCCCAAGGCCCTGTCCAGACTACTTTAAAGCAGTCCAGAGCCATCTACAGTCCAACTTGTGATGCAGGCTGTGGCTTTGGTGAGAGGCCAATGCCACAGTCCTCAGAGACCGGGCTCCCTGGATAGACGGCTCCTTGTTCCCACCACACTAATTAATTGTCATCTCAGAAGGCAATGAGACCGGTTGTTCCGGCATTGCCTGGCCAGACCGACTTTGGAAGCAAGCAGGAGTGAGCCGCCAGCTTTTCTGCAGTTGCCAGGAATATGAATCTCAGCAGTCTGTTGGGGAAAACAAGCCAATTTGGAGTTTGAAATGCTTCCTTGGAGATGCCGGCAGTGGAGTTGCTTGTTAAGAGAGTTGAACCATAAGCCTGAGTGAAATGGCTCGGTGATCTGTGAGGATGGTTTGAATCAGGCACTTGAAAGTATGTGATTTGCTTGGAAAGTGGAAGCTGCCCTATTCAAGTGGGTCTGTAAGTCCTTTGGCTCTTGGCTTGTCACTGAATTCATAATCCTTATTCTTCATTTTTAATCTGAATAAGGAGGAAGAATATGGTGTTAATATACATGAAAGCTCTGTAGAAAACGTTAGGCTGAATTGAAGAAAGAACTTTGATTAGACTTTTGGCAGTTTCTCCATTAAGCCTCTAAGGAGATAGGGTCAAGCAGGCAGGCTGTTCTTTTTGTTAAAGGTGAGACCGTAAATCAGAAAATTGCTGATGTGATTCATCTTAAGGCCCTCTATGGCTGATGCTGAAATTTAGGGCATAACAATGTAACCACGTTGCCTAATAATAAATTTGAAGGGACAGGTGCTGAAATGTGCAAACCTTTCCTCAGGCTGCTGGTAGCACGGAGTACAAAAGGGGCAGAGGCATCCACACGTCTGAGCAAATAGACTACACAGATTGTCTTTCTGGGATACACATGGTCCATATCAAGGGGAGCAGCATGTGAACTGGGTTCTGGGCCCGGGGTGGGGGAACTCCGCCATGTGCACCAGAGGTGTAGCACCCAAGGTAGGCTTTCATCCGGACAACGCCTCATTCTTAGGCGTTAGCGGCCATTTGTGATGATCTCTTTTTTTCTTTTTCTTTCAAATCTTTCCACTCTTCTTTCCAAAGCTTAAGAGAAGTTCATTATTAAAGGAATAATTGTAAATGCAGTACCTTAACAGTATTCTTAAGAAACTGTATTTTTAAAACTATTTTTCACTCCCCACCAGTTCTACTATACACCCTTCCTTTCTGATATCTATTGTAGCAAATTAAAAGGCAGCTGTCTGCCCACAGGACATGGTCTTTAAGGGAGTCATTTCCTCTTCCATCTCCTCCTGGCCATTCCTATCGTGTTTTTTGTGGCACTGGCAACAGGAAGGCACATTGAATAGCAGCGCTGAAAAGGCACTTTGTTGTTTATTTTATTACTGTGGATTTGTCTGTGCCTAATAATTAGTGTTTCCGGCTTTCTGAATTTATTTGCCAAAATATTTGCAGGACTTTTGTGAATAAATAAGGGATGTTTCTAGGCATAACTGACCAGTTCCTTGCTGGCCAAGCAAACTCCTTGCCATCTGAGGTTTTTAGGGTGGGTTTGCCCAGGAAAAGATTCTCCGAGCAAGGGAGAAACCTTCTCACTCTGGCCTGGCACTGGTGGTGTCTCAGTGACCACAGTTCCAGGAAAGCGAAGGAGTGTCACGTTCCTTTCAGGACAGGATGGAGCATTGTTGAGTTTGAAGAGGCCACAGTTGTACTGGCAAAAATCAAGTCCATTCCTGTCTGAATTCCATTCTGACCGACAAAGATCCTAGGCCTCAGCCTCCTTGTCCTATGACACAAGACAATAATGTTTACCTAGTCTAGCTAACAGAATTACGATTGAGAGCGAAGTGGAAGAAAATGTGTATAAAAGTGCTTTGTTAACTATAGTCACAAAAGTGATGTTTGTCTCAGACTCTAAGAGTACTGTTTTGGATGGAAGGATTAACCAGTGAGAAAGTCTTATTCACTCTCTTCAGGTTAACAGGGACATATACTTCATTTTTTTTTTTTCTGAGTAAAAGGAGAAAGTAAGATAAGCATACAGTCATCAGCCTGGCCCTTGCATGACTTATCTTACTTTACCATCTAACTTTTTTGGTCTTCTTGGCCCACTTAGGTACGTTTCTTTGAACCTACTACATACATATAAGGAGCCTTTAAAAAAATAATAAAAAGCCATAATCAAACTTTCTTAATCAGCTTGTTCTTCTAGCTGGACAAAAGCAACCCAAGCCCCTGCAAGTCTGAGATGAGTGGGGCAGAGAGGGCAAGGTGGTTTGAAGAGCTTGGAGCAGACTGGTGAATGCATAACTGGAAGAGGCCAGTGCCACTGGCTGCAGCCACACTTGCCTCATAGAAATGCAAATCCTGACTTTCTACTTGTCTCCTGATCTTTCAGAAGGCAGACAGCTCACATTTTAATGGGGGAATTTTCCTATTTTTAATGTTAGAAGCTATTTTGATATTTTTAAACAAATACAGTGGATATCAACAAAGTGTGGCCAGACTACATGCATTTTGCTAGCAGACTGCTGGCTTCTGTCTTCTTCAGGTGGCTGAGCAGTTGTGATACGTGCTCTATTTCCAGATGACACTACACAGCCATGCAGTGCTTGGACACAGTGGTGTCCTGCCCATCTGGAGTTTTGTTTAGCCACATTTCCCTTTATCTGCACAATAGGGCTCCTACTCTAGGCACACAGCTTACTCCTTGTTTACAGTGACATAATAGGACCCTCAAGTCTGTACCAGCCTATTAGCCTTTCTTTTCTTGGGATCATTTTGCTGGATGCTCCAGGATAACCACTTTTATTGGCTATATCTGTCCTTTCCAAATTGCTTGTGTCCTGTGAGATTATTCAGTAAGTGTTTTTGCTTCTTTTGGCACTTGTGGATTAGGTTTCTGATTAAAAAAAGATGGCTATGAAATTGTAGGAGGAAGATGGATATAAGCCTTATAATTCATAATGAACTGAAATTACATCCTTTCAAGTAACATTGAAGTTCATGTGAGGATACACCCTTATTTAGAGGAAACTACTTAAAAACAGAAGATAATGTGTTCTGTGTATGTTTAACACTTTAGCTTATATCCATCCCTTCTTGGTGCTAGATGGATGGCAAGAAATCCATCATTCCAACTCAGAGTTTATGATGAAATAATATGCTGAAGGAATTACCACTGAGAATTTTGTTTTAAAAAAAGGTAGCCAAGCTCAGCTTAGTTTCAGTAATTGCTTTTGCCACTTGCCACTAGTTCATTACTGGAAACAGAAGTTATAGTGCCAGGGAGAAAGGTTACACCATTTTAGAGCTTTTGACAAGTAGTAAACCCAGAACTTTAACAAAAATGAGGTATTTAAAAATCTCTTAATTCCTTTAATTATATTTCCAGCTAGTCAAGTCTTGAAACGTAAAAAGATTCATGTTAGAGTAGTACTCTGCAATTTAAAAAAACATTTTCTCTTTGTACTATTTTTAAAGACTAAGGACTTATAATTTTATATATTAAAAATAAGGTGATTTAGAGATTAAATAAGGTGCCCAAAGGTGCACAGGTAGCCAATGATGTATTAAGATTCTAATTCACATTTCTGTTTTGAATTTTTCTCCAAATTTGTGGTTTTCAGAACATCAGGGCTGGTACCTTTCATTTAGTGGCTGGTTAAAATCTGGAATTTATCCTGGAGGTTCATTTAATAGCTGTATATTTGTCTCTGGTTAAAACATGTATGTAACTAGAAGAAATCATGTGAAGAACCATTCCCCATCCTATCCACTTGATTTTAGTAATGGAAAGGCCCAAGTGGTGGGTGGGTTTTGGATTGCATTGGTCTTGTTCTCTTACTCAAGAGTAAGAACACTATTTCAGAGGCGAAGCCCTTGACCCTTTTCATTGTTTCCTGCCAGGTGAAGGCTTAATGGAGCCACCAGTACACTTGGCCTGTTGGGAACAGGCTAAAGCAAGGCTGACACTGTCTTTTATACCTTAAGAACCCAAAAATCTAGAACTTCATAAGTTTTCCTGCAGAGTAATTGAGGGCAAACCTAGGAGAAGTGTCCTTTTGTCAGATTGTAGGAGAATAATTCGGAACCAGATGTATTCTGCCGATACGGTTGCAGAATGTGGCCCATATAAAACTTTAGTTGAGAGCTGATATGAAACAGAAATTGCATACACAAGCTCCCTGAGCCAGGGATTTATTTAAATCCTCAACTCAAGGCCCTCAGGTGGAGCTGCAAGTGGAAGCTAAGGGTTTTAGATGGTTGAGATCTGACAGATGAGCCATGCCATGCAGAGAATGTGCCCAGGAGTGGCTCTTCAAAATGTGCAAGAAGTTTTACGGTGGTCTGGAAGTTAATTTGTGTGTGCTTGTGCTCATTGTATTTCCAAACCCTTAATCCCTGTGTGTATGTGTTTTATATTCCCAGTGGACTTCCTTTTTCTTGTATCTGGAAAACTAACTTCAGAACAAATGATTTACCTAAGGCCAATTTCATGTTTTCGTAGGGCACGAAACCATGATATCCTAAAAGGTAGACTCCTTCCCACCCATGCTTCTGCACAACACCCTTTTGCTAGTTTTTCCTAGCAGGATTTAGAGTTGTTGTCTTTTGTGTCAAAATCATCATTCAGTTGTTTGGGAATCAAGTCAGTGGCTCTCTGAGAAGAATACAACAGTACCCCTTTAAAGACCTCCCAGGGATCCCAGCCGGCTCTGCAAGGGTGTGTATCTCTCACCTTCTTCTCCACTGGTTCACTCAGCCTAGCCTGGAGAGCTTCCTGCTGTCCTTAGAACAGTGGAGCCTCCTTCTCACCTAATGCTCTTGTGCACCTGTAACTGTCTTCCACCGTATATCTACTGTATAACTTATTCACTTGGAGAGGAAAAAAAATGGGCCAGAAAGATGAACTTGGAGATAATCCGAGTTGTTTCAGTGCCGCATTGATGTTTAAGAACAGATTATATTGATAATAGATAATGATATGCAGTCTTAGTAGAATCCCATTTTTAACTCATTTGAGTGATATTATTCAAATGGGAAGAAATATTTAAATAAAAAGCTAATCAGATACTACATACTTTATGTTTTCCTTATGTATATTTCTTTCTGTACATACCTATAATTAAAGCTTTGAGCACAAAGATTTCACTGTCATTTGAGCCCATTCATTAGGAGCTGAGGGAATGCGATTAGAGGGGATGAAGATGTAAAGTGACTGCTTTTTTATTGGCATTGCTATAGGTCAGCGTGATGCTTCTAGTAATGGATGTCTGCATTAAGCCTATATCTAGAATTCTAGGATCCTAGCAGATGGTACACATACCCATCAAGGCCTCAAAAAAGATACACGTGCTCATTAGAATATCACAGGATTCCAAAAACCATCTCAGTTTGAGCCATATGCTTGGAGATCTCCAGTGCTACACAGGGGCTGTTCTGCTAAGACTGAGAATCCCAAGACCCTGGGATCAGCACCATGTGGTGAACTAGGAGAATGCCCCAGGGTATCAGTATGTCCAGCTTTTGTATGTGTGGTGTAAGTACACTGACGTGTACTCCCTACCCTCTCTCTCTAGGCCTCTTCACCAAAGCATCTGAAAAAATTAGAATTATGGGACTCTTTTTTTCTGTAAAATAAGAATGAGTTCCATCTTCCACAGTTAAATGAGATTCTTTATGCATTGTACCATAGCAATTCTAAACTGGTTTAATAAAAAATGAATTCTTTCTCTGTGCCATGGAACGTTGTTTTGTTGCATCTGTACCCTTTTTGCACTACTGTCAGGATTGATTAGGCTGTGAAAAGGCAACTCATTTGATGATTTTGGTTCAGCTTTCCACACTGCAGTTAAAACTCTGCAGTCTGAGCTATAGTTCTACACAGGTACAAGGCTGGCAGAGATATTATGGGCCCTTCCTAAGGGCAGTTCAGGTGAGAAGTGAAGAAAGCCATAAAAGTTGCTGTGAGGAGGTTGCACAGTCCTCACTGAAGGGATATGATTAATTGAAAGTTATTGAAAGTTAAACTTCCGGTCATATAGGCACCAAATGATAGGCAAGATATACACCTGTAGATATTTATAAAGGTTTCTCTTTTTATGTATAATTAGTCATAAATTATGCAAGGCTTCCTGATAAAACTGAAGCCACAGGATAAGGCAGTAGAGGGCGCTACCACCTTGAAAACATAGTAGCTTTTACCTTACCAGGAAAACTGGGCTTTCCTGCCAAGAACTTACTCGTGACTGACTCAGTTTCTCCTTGTTTTAAAAGTAAAACTTAAGGGCTAGAGATTTAGCTCAGTGGTTCCTGCACCTGCCTCGCAAGCGCAAGGTCCTGAGTTCGATCCCCGGTAACCACATACAATGCTGGGCATGGTGACTCACGCCCACCAGCCATCAATACCACATACCACAGTGCTGGGCATGGTGGCTCAAGCCTGTAATCCCAGCACTCGTGAGGCAGAGGCAGGAGGATTGCTGAGTTCGAGGCTTGCCTGGGCTACATAGGGAGCTCAGGGCCAGCCTGAACTACAAAGTGAAAAAAAAAAAAGTAAAACTTAAGGGTGGTGACTGGTCAGTGTTTCTGGTACTGAGTATCTTGTGTCAGAAGATTTTTTGTCAATGACAAACTGTCCTTTAATGAGATGGCATAATTTACATATTATTTGTTTCACTTACTCATTTTGTGTATTGAATTATACTAATTAAATAAGTGAGCCTTGAAAATATAAAACAGAACAAAACAAAATAGATTAAAGCATATAATGATTGTTATCATATGAGTCCTTTTATAAGAAAATTCTGGGATGCAACCAGGTGTGCACGAAAGGGGAAAAAAGAACATTAGAATAAAATGTAATGAGTACTCTGACAGTACACCTGAAAGGAACATTTACCCCAAATTGCAGTGATTTTGTCCAATTTATTGTGTGAAAATTACAGAATGATGACTGCTCCATTGCCAGTCCCTTCTCTGTGGCCATGCTGTTTTAAATATGTGCTGGGAGCTTTGGGCTTTTTTCCTTCCCATTCACCCTTACAGGAAATGTCAATGCAAAATTTGACTTCAATGTGTGATATGCTGGATAGTTTTTTTATTTAAATGCTTCCAGTGTCTATTTTTAATGCCTACCTCTCACCACAAAACAATTTCAAAAGCTTCTCTCATATGTGTTATGTGTGCAAATGTGTGTTTTTTTCCTTTTTCTTTTATAGGTCAGCATAAACTCCCATAGGGGGCAGACAATATTATCGAAAAGTCTTTTTATGTATGTGTCTGTGCTTTGATCCGATTTGGTTGGGCTGAATTTTTAAAAACACGAATGCATGAAGCACAATGTCTAGAGTCCATGTGTAATAGTGTAGGCTTAGCAGCCCCTGCAGAACAAATGCTGGTCCTTTGCCGCTTCCCAGAGGGCAGTTATGCTCTTCCAGAGCACTCAGCAGGGCCAGTATGGCCTGCTTTCTGGGCCTGCCTCCCTGTTCATCTCTGGAGCTCTCCCTGAGGAAAAGGAAGAGCATTCATTATGACCACAGAAGCTGCCCCCATTCACTCTTCAGTCTGTGCCTAAATGGCCTTTGCCCTCAAGACTAGCACATATTCATCACTGAGCTTATGAAATTTAAGAATGGAGCACTGAGATGGACTAGGCAAATGTGCGCAGCAGAGTTCACTCCCCGGGAAGCTTCATCAACAAGCAGGCCCACGCCATTACCTGTACTCAGGGCGGTGGCCTGCCAGCCAGCCCTCATCCCATACCAGAGCTGCGCAGAGACAGACCAGGCAAGATAAAGGTTGGCGGATATCTCCTTTTGACTAATGTGCTTAGCTTGGTATATTGTTGTTGCTAATTTTGATGCTGTTGTTACTCTTTTTATTTCTTCACTCTGATACAACCATTTCCTTCTATTTTCCTATTTTGCTGGTACTGAATCGTTTCAGTTTTCTGGGTTTCTGACCTCTTAGTTGCTTACATCTTTATAGAAGATGGAAACTAGTTTCTGTTTTTTCTTCTACTCCTAGGTCCCTCTGTTCACCTCTTGTTCCCACACCCTCTCATGTCTTCCAGTCAGAACCAATATCCAGAAGTAAAAGGCTCTTAGTATGCCCTAATTATTCTTCTGTACTCTTATAAGAAGGTGTGCAAAGTCTCCAGTGCTCTTGCAGCTCTCAGTTGGTATTGTCCTGTATATGTCCCTTTAGCCTCTGTCACCCTCTGGCATGTATGAGGTTCTCGAGAACTATGTGATCTTTATAAATCTGCTAAACATATTTCTAAGCTTTCATTCTCTCTCTGTCTTCCTACCTCCCTGACTCCCTAGTGATCTTTTATTTCCAAAGGGTACTGCAGGTACATTTAAGACCTACATATTGCATACACATTGGTGGTTAATTCTAAAATTTGGCATATGGACATAGAGGTAACTCATGACTTCACAATCTTCAGAATAGAAATTATCAAAACTTTTCATTTACTGTGTTCAACACTGTTGGTGGTACTGATTTTATAATAGTAACAAAGATAATGTAATTATTCTGTTCAAATACCTCCCATGATGTGCCAGAACTGAGAACTCTCAAGGGTCATTTCAGATTCAAGGAAGACAACCCAGGAAGGTGCCACTTCCAAAGGGTCCCGAATAATAGAAAGAAAGAGACTTGCAATAAACATTGCCCGGACACTGGGCAAGGAATTAAACAAATAACATTAGTAACAACAAAGGAGTAGAAATGAGAAAATATTCAAAAAGGCAGACACAGCCAGGCGTGGTGGCTCACGCCTGTAATCCCAGCACTCAGGAGGCTGAGACAGGAGGATTGCTGAGTTCGAGGCTTGCCTGGACTACATAGTGAGCTCAGGGCCAGCCTGAACTACAAAGCGAGACCCTGTCTCAAAAAGGGGAAAAAAAAAAAAAGAAAGGCAGATACAAAGATCACCACCACAGGGATATTCAGGGAAAAGGGAAGTAAAGCAAACTGAAACTCAAACACCAGGACTCTTTAAGATGGTATCAAAAGCAGATCTAGTAAAATGGAAATCAGAACTCATCTCTGAGATGAAAATGGAGATACTGTCCACAGTGAAGGACTTCACTAAAGAAATCAGCGAGATGATAGAATCTAAGATAGCAAAAGCATATAGAATCTAAGATAGCAAAAGCAATGGAATATTTTAAAGAGCTTCAAGCAGAGCTCCAGGTGATGAAGAAAGAGAACGAAAGTTTGCGAAGTAGTATAAATAAAGCAGAGAACTGAATTTCAGACTTAGAGGACAGGATAGCAGCAATGAACAGGAAAGATATCATCTATGGAAAAGGGCAAGAGGCCAGGAAAAATCAATCCTATAGCTTCTAGACGACTCAAAGAAGAATAACATAAGACTAGAGTTACTGAGCTGGAGATTTAGCTCAGTGGTTCCAGCACCTGCCTAGCAAGCGCAGGGTCCCTGGTTCGATCCGGGTAACCACATACAATACCAGGGGTGGTGACTCACGCCCACCAGCAATCAGTACCACATACCACAGTGCCAGGTGTGGTGGCTCACACCTGTAATCCCATCACTTGGGAGGCAAAGGCAGGAGGATTGTTGAGTTTGAGGCTTGCCTGGGCTACATATTGAGCTCAGGGTCACCCTGAACAAGAAAGCAAGACCCTATCTCAAACAAGCAAACAAACAAACAAAAAACCAAGACTGGAGTCACTGAGGAAGCAGGAGACAGTGCAAAAGACATTAAAAAAAAAAAAAAAAAACCATTGTCAGAGATAATGGCAGAAAACTTCACAGGAAAAGAATTGGACATACAGATAAATGAGGCCTATAGGACTCCCAATGGCTGTGACATAAAAATATCTACACCTAGACATATAATTATCAAGGTTCCAGATACACAACAAAAGAATGAAATACTGAAAGCAGTGAGAGAAAGGAAAATAATCACCTACAAAGGAAAGCCTATTAGGATCACAGTAGACTTTTTATTTATTTATTTTTTTTTTTGAGACAGGCTCTTGCTTTGTAGTTCAGGTTGGCTCTGAGTTTACTATGTAGCCCAGGCAAGCCTTGAACTCAGCAACCCCTCTGTCTCTGCCTCCCGAGTGCTGGGATTACAGGCATGAGCCACTGCACCCAGCACTGTGGTATGTGGTACTGATTGCTGGTGGGTGTGATTCACCACGCCCAGCATTGTATGTGGTTACCTGGGATCAAACTCAGGTCCTTGCGTTTGTGAGGCAGGCGCTGAAACCACTGAGCTAAATCTCCAGCCCCACAGTAGACCTTTTAACACAAACACTCAACACAAGGAGAGCCTGGAGGGAAGTGTTTCAAGCATTGCAGGAAACAACCTCCAACCTAGACTGATGTGTCCTGCAAAACTACTTTCAGAATAGATGGGGAAATAAGATACTTCCATGACAAAGAACACCTGAAAAACTTCACAAATACGAAACCTGCACTCCAAAACATTCTAAAGAACATCTTGGAGAAAAACACCGTGAATTCCATAGCCACGAGATCCAACAGAGTGAATTCACTGGGGAAAACAAGAAACTGAGTGAAAAGGGGAAAAGCAAGGAAGAAAAGAACCAAGAACAGGGAAGCATGGTAGCTTTAAATCTGTCCATATCAGTCATAACCATTAATGTGAATGGACTCAGTGGACCAATTAAAAGACACAGACTAGCAGATTGGATCAAGAAGCAAGATCCTATAATCCGCTGCATACAGGAGACACACCTAATTCAGAAGGAAACCCACAGACTGAAAATAAAGGAATGGAAAAAAATTCTCCATGCCACAGGAAACTGCAGAAAAGCAGGAGTGGCTGTCTTGTTTGCAGATAAAATAGATTTCAAACACAAATTAAGAGAGACAAAGAAGGTCACTCTATTTTCATACAGGGAACAATCCGGGAGAAAAAAATAACAATCATACATACTTATGAACCAAACTCTAATGCACCCAACTATATAAAACAAACATTAATGGACATGAAAAGCCAGATAACTACTAATACAGTAGTAATAGGGGACTTTAATATTCCGCTGTCACAAATTGACTGACTGGACAAAGAATCAATAAAGAAATACTTGAGCTAAACCAAACTTTTGAACAGATGACTTAATAGATGCCTACAGAGTCTTTTACCCTACAAAGTCATAATATATGTTCCTCTCAGCTGCTCATGGATCATTCTCCAAAATAGATCACATACTAGTTCATAGAACAGGCTTAAGTAAATGCAAAGGAATTGAAATTATCCCCTGCATATTATCAGACAATAATGCCTTGAAACTGGAGCTCCATAGCAAAAGAAATTCCAAGATTCTCACAAACACATGGAAATTGAACAACACTCTGTTGACCAACCAGTAGGTCACAAAAGAAATTAAAGGAGAAATCAGTTTCCACAATTAAATGATCACCCCAGTACAACACACAGGAATTTATGGGACACAAATGAAAGCAGTTCTCTAAGGGAAATTCATAGCAATGAATGCCTACACTTGGAACATAGAGTGAACTGAAATAATCTAATGATGAACCTCAGACAATTAGAAAAAAAAGAACAAGACAAACCCAAAGCTTGTAGTAGGGAAGAAATTATTAGGATCAGAGCAGAAATTAATGCAATGGAGACAAAGAGAACAATACAAAGAATCAATGAATCAAAGAGTTGGTTCTTTGAAAGGATAAATAAGATCGACAGACCCTTAGCCAACCTTATCAAACAAAGGAAGGAAAAGGCTCAAATCCATGCTATAAGGAATGAAAATGGGGAAATCATCACAGATCCAGAGGAAGTCCAAAGGATAATAAACATGCACTTTGCAAATTTGTACTCCAAAAAGATGGAAAATCTAGAAGAAATGGATAGATTCCTAAACACATATGAATTTCCAAAACTGAATGAAGAGGTTATAAAAATGTTAAACAAACCGATATCAATCTGTGTAATTCAAAATGTAGTAAAAAACCCTACCAACAAAGAAAAGCCCTGGTCCTGATGGGTTCACTGCTGAATTCTACAGAACTTTTAAAGAAGAGTTAATGCCACTACTTCTCAAACTTTTTAATGAAATCAAAAGGGAAGCAGTACTCCCAAAATCATTCCTTACAGCAACCATTACCTTAATTCCAAAGGCAGAGAAAGACCCAGCAAAAAAAGAAAACTACAGGCCTATCTCTTTAATGAACATTGATGCAAAAATCCTCAATAAAATATTGGCAAACAGAATACAAAGAGTTATCAAGAAAATCATACACCCTGATCAAGTCAGATTTATCCCAGGGATGCAAGGCTGGTTTAACCTATGTAAATCAATAAATGAAATACAGTGTATTAACAGACTTAAGGACCAAAACCATATGGTCATCTCAAAAGGTGCAGAAAAAGCATTTGACAAAATCCAAAACCCATTCATGATCAAAGCCCTACAGAGAATCAGAATAGATGGACTTTATCTCAATCTAATACAGGCTGTTTATGAGAAACCAACAGCCAGCATCATAGTAAATGGGCAAAAACTGAAATCTTTTACAGTAAGATCAGGAACAAGACAAGGATGACCGCTGTCACCACTCTTAATCAATATAGTGCTGGAAACATTAGCCACAGCAATTAGGCAAGACAAAGAAATAAAAGGAATAAAGATAGGTAAGGAAGAAGTTAAACTGCCATTATTTGTTCATGATATGATTCTCTAGAGGATCCTAAAAACTCAACCAAAAGACTGCTAGACTTAATTGCCAAATTTAGTAGTATAGCTGGATACAAGGTCAGTGCTCAAAAATCAATAGCCTTTGTCTACACAAACAATAGACTCACTGAAAGAGAAATTGGGGAGTCAATTACTGTCACAATAGCAAACAGAAAAATGAAATATTTAGGAATCAATCTAAGAAAGGATGTGAAAGACCTCTACTCTGAAAACTACAGGACTCTGAAAAAGGAGATAGAAGAGGAGATCACAAAGTGGAAAGACATCCCTTGTTCCTGGGTAGGAAGAACCAACATCGTCAAAATGGCTATTCTTCCACAACTACTATACAGATTCAGTGCAATTCCAATTGAAATTCCATCGCCATACTTCACAGAGCTAGATAAAATAATCCAAAATTTCATCTGGAACCACAAGAGACCTAGAATAGCAAAAGCAATTCTAAGCAACTAGGACATGCAGGGGGTATTACAATCCCCAACTTAAAACTGTACTATAAAGCCACTGTGATAAAAACTGGCACTAGCAAAGTAACAGACCTGAGGGCCATTGGAATTGATTAGAAGATCCAGAAACAACTCCAGATACACTAAGCCACCTTATCTTTGACAAAGAAGCTAAACATTCTCAATGGAGGAAAGACAGCCTCTTTAACAAACAGTGCTGGAAAAACTGGGCTTTTACCTGCCAAAAACTAAAACTAGACCTATCTCTTTCACAGTGTGGTAAACTAAAATCACAATGGATCTGAAATTTAAACATTAAAACAGAAACAATAAACCTGCTGGAAAACAGGTTAGGTAAAACTCTTGGAGACATTGGCTTAGGCAGAGACTTTATGAACAAAACCTCTGTTGCACAAGAACTAGCAGAAAGAATTAGCAAATGGGATCTCATCCTACTAAAGAGCTTCTGCACAGCAAAAGAAAGAACTGGCACTGCTAAAAGACAACAACATGGGAAAAAAATCTTTACTAGCTGTTAGACAAAGGGCTACTATCTAGAATATATAAAGAACTTAAACAAATCAGTCCCCTCAAATTTAGAGACCCAATTCAAAAATGGGCATCTGAAATGAACAGACACTTCTCAGAGGCAGAAGTCAAAGCAGCCAAGAAGCATATGAAGAAATGTTCAACATCACTGGTCATTCGAGAGATACAGATGAAAACAACACTGAGATTTCTTCTCACTCCACGGAGAACGGCTCATATTGCAAAATCAACCAGCGATAAATTCTGGCAAGGCTGTGGGGAGAAATGAACCCTTCTCCACTACTGGTGGGACTGTAGACTTTTACAGCCATTGTGGAGATCAGTGTGGAGATTCCTCAGAAAACTAGTATTAGAGGTCCCATTTGACCCTGCTATTCCCTTGCTAGAAATATCCCCAGAGGAATTCAAAGAATCATATTGTAAAGTCATATATACAGCCATGTTCATAGCAACTCAGTTTTTGATAGCTCAATCTTGGAAATAACCCAGATGCCCATCAACTGGAGACTGGTTAAAGAAGATGTGGTTTTTTATTTTATAAAATGTAGTATTACTCTGTCGTAAAGAATGATGTTTCATTTATTTGTGTGCAAATGGATACACCTGGAGAACACACTAATAAGTGAAATAAATAGATCACAGATATGTAAATACCATATCTTCTTTGGTATGAGAACCTATAGACATAAATGAGTTCTAGAATGTATGATAGATTTTGTAAAATAGGAAATATTCAAAGGGGGGAATATAATGAACAGAAAGAATAAATATGATTTGGAAAGAAAAAGAAATAGCATGTATATAAGGGGTGGGCAGTTGTGGGTGGTATGGATATAGGTAAAAATGAGAATTCTGTCATATACTTGTACAAATTCTGCAATGTTGAGTGTGATTGTGAACTATATATAAAATGTACCAATAAAGAATTCAATTAAATAATGGAAAACTGATCATCCGCCTGTTTATTTTTCATTGTTCTTTTAAAATATTTGATTCATATATGACTGTGGATAACATAGATAAGTTATTAAGTCAAGTACACTTATCTGCACCAGATACCCAATTCAAGAATGAGAACAGATAAAATAAGTTTCACCTACCTACATGCTAATCCAGTTTTTTTTTGTTCTTTCTGGAGGTAATGTTCTGTTTAGAAGTACATATAATGTTTAATATCATGAGACTTTTGAAAAAAATCATTATGCATCCAACCAATTACTGAGTATATTGCACATCCAAAATTGCAGAGGATGATTGTAACATTTTCTTTCAAGATGAAACATGGACTACTTGAGCATTTGCAGTGAAAAATGTCTAGGTTCCAGAGAGGAAAAATGAATTAAAGATGAATCACTGAGGCATTTGGAAAGGTTATACTCTTCTCTTACTGATGGAGAAGATAAAAAGACAGTCAAAGGTTGAATTTAGCCTTTTTATAAACCTTAGAATTTTTAAAAAATAAAAACAAAAAGCTCTCATCGTAACTTGGGCACAAGCATACTGCGATCTTAGGGATGACATTTTTGGATCGATATTCTAATTAAATACATAATTCTTGTGTATTTTTCAACTTTCTTAATCAGAAAGGGGAGAGTAACATTTAGGGATTTAGACCATTTGGCATTAAGTAGCTATTTTTAAACAGGAAATATGTGGCACTCCAAAACCTAATCAGATGTTTTTCTCCAAGTAAAACAGGATCAGCTTTGTTCATCAGAACCATACCTCTTGGTCCTCTTGTCTCTCCAACCCATAGAGCGTCCTTCAAGTTACGACACAAATGAGGTTTCAGGACAGGCATCACATGAGTCTTCTGCTTTGTTGTTGGCAGTCCCTGAAAGATGTTAGTACCACAGTGGGAAAGGAAATATGTCCCTTTTCAGGAAACCTTGTACAATTGAACCCCTAATCTTGAATTTTGAAATACTCCAAAATCTGAAGCTTTTTGAGCAAAGACTCAGGGCCAGAAGTGCGCCATTCCATTGTTACTGTTTGAAAGGTTTGAATTATCATGAATTAAAATTATTTAAATACTGTGTAGCATTGCTTTCAGGATGTATGTAATGAGGTTTATATGAAACATGGTGAATTTGTGTTTAAACTTGGTTTCCTTTCTCAAGACATCTAATTGTGTACATGCAAATATTCTAAGACCTGAAAAAATTAAAAGTTAAAGCCCTCCTGCTCCCAAGCATTCAGAAGAATAATAGATCTGTTTTTTAAATCAAATGAAATAGGGATCCTAAACCAAGTTTAACGTGAGTATGAGTGATATAATGTGGAATATCAGATTCCTGACTCTTCTGTCACCAGTTATACAGAGCCCAGGACTTTGGGTAGCTGGTCACTCATACTCTAGAGACATTTGAGAGGTACAATGAATTACAAAGGGCAGAAATTATATTAACTGCTATAGTTTGGCTTTTCATTGTCTCCTAGAAGCTCATGTTTTAAAGGCTGGATCCCCAGGGTACCCGTTGGGAGGGGGTGGAGTCTTTGAGAGGAAGGGTTTACCCTAGGTCCCTGGGGGCTTGTCCTCAGAGGATATTAAGGGAGCCCAGTCTCTTTCTTTTTCTTCTATTTGCTTCCAGGTGATGAAGTGAGTGGTTTTGCTTTACTATGCACTCCCATATTGATGTCCTTCCCTTGCTTCTGTCCAGGGTGAAGGAATCAATCTGTTGTAGACTGCAACACTGTGGGCTAAAATAGTATTAAGTTGACTATCACGCAGGATTTGTCACAGTGAAACTGACTCACACATCAACCCTTTAATTCCCTTACTTCCAAACTAGTTATGGAAGGATTGTCTAAAATAATACTGGAGTTATTGTCCTATTTTAATGTACAAATAGAGACTCTTGATGAGGTGTTATGAATGATCATCAATCAAATATAACTTTCATATATGTCTAATATACACTTCAGAGACCTTTCATTATTTCCTTGCTACATTAGTAGTTAATGATGTTTTTACCAAGAGGTCTGGGAGAAAGTTAGCTGGAGCCTGAGAACTAGCGATGAAAATTTGAGATTACACATCTTCTAATGAAGAGTCAGCTCTGATATACTAAAGCTTTTTTTTTAACAGTATAATTTTTATTTTCTCATCAAAATCATAAATGCTGTCTAGAAATTATGTTTTGTTAATTATTTTCCATAAAAATCTCAGCTACAGGTTGGAGATTTAGCTCAGTGGTTCTGGCCCCTGCCTAGCAAGTGCAAAGTCCTGAGTTTAATCCCCAGTAACCACATACAGCAATACAGGGCATGGTGACTCATGCCCACCAGCGGTCAGTACCACATACCACAATGCCAGGCCTGGTGGCTCATGCCTGTAATCCCAGCAATGGGGAGGCAGAGACAGGATTGCTAAATTTGAGGCTTGCCTGGGGCTACATAGTGAGCTCAGGACCAGCCTAGATCCTGTCTCAAAAAAAAAAAAAAACTCAGCTACATCTCAGGGAAAGTTGGGGTCATAAATTTAATATGTGCATTTATTTGTTTTGGATTGTGTAAATGTAACTCTGTGAATAAGTCAGAATATTTTAGTAAAGATCAGTTTATTGGCATCCAGTGTCCTCGATATAATCACTTTTTAAATTAATCTAAGTGTTACAATAAAACATGTTGTACATATTAGGGCAATAATGTGATGCTTCTTTGCTTGGTATTGTGTAATTTTCAAATCAAGCTGAACACATCTGTGTCCTCAAGCATTTATTGTTTATGGTAAAAACTTTTAAAATCCTTCTAGTTGTAGGAGATGTATAATACATTATCATTATCAGTAACTCTGCGGTACTATACCACACCAAAGCTTATTGCTGTCTACCAGTATTAAACTTTAACATGGTACTCCCACTGACTGAGCTTTTGCCCACCCTGACTCACCTCTACTCTTCCCAGCTTTTGATAACCACCATTGTACTTTTGGCTTCTATGAGATCACTTTTTTTTTTTATTACTAAGAGCATGCGTAACTTGTCTTTCTGTGCTTGGCTTATTGCACATACTATAATGATTTTTGAGTTCCACCAGTGTTGTAGCAAGTGATGGGATTTCATTCTGTTTTATGGCTGAAGAGTATCTCATTGTTTAAATATAACACACTTTATCCCTTCACTAGTTGATAGACACTTAGGTTGCTTCCATTTCTAGGCTCTTGTCAGTAGTGCTACAGTGAACATGGCAATTGAGGTGTATTTTCAATGAACTAGTTTAATTTTCTTTTGATAATATAATTGTTTGATTTTTAATTTTACTGAGGAACTTCTATACTTTTTCTATAATGGCTAAGTTACATTCTGAACAACAATGCACAGGGGTGTCTGTTTGCCCACGTTTTCCCCAATAGTTATTTTCTTCAGACTTTTTAGAAATACCCCCCAACTGATGATTTCTGATATTGAATATTTTTTCAATTATCTGTTGACCATTTGTATGTCCTTTCAGAATTGTCTACTTAGGTTATTGTCCATTTTTAATGTTATTTCATTTTTAAAGAGATCATGGAGTTCTTTTTATATTTTAGATATCAACCCCTTATCAAATGCAGTTTGAAAATCTTTTCTCTCTTTTTGCTTGGTTGATTGTTTCCTTTACTGTGTGGATGCTTTAAGTTGAATATAATCTCTTTTGTCCGATTTTGCTTTTTCTTCCTCTATGTATGTGGGTTTTTCTCTAAAAGTTTTTTGTTCATTCGAATGTCCTGAATAATTTTCTCTGTTTTTAGTAGTTTCATATTTTAAGTCTTGGATATAAGTCTTTAATTGATTTTGAGTTGATCTTTGTAACTGGTGAAAGGTTACATTTTTATGCAATATGTGCATCCAATTTTTCAGCACCATTTACTAAAATGATTGTCTTTTCTCAAATGCTTGTTCGCTTTTCAATGTCAGCTTGCTATAGATGTATGGATATACTTTGAGGCCTCTGTTCTGTTTCATTGGTCTGTGTCTGTATTTATGTTAGTACTGTGCTGTTTCAAATAGTGCAGCTTTATGTAGTACATCTTGAAGCAGGTAAGAATAATTCCTTCTGATTTGTTCTTTTTCTTTTGCTTTGCTTTGACTATTTGAACTAATTACTCTTAATATGCTGTATTTATTTTTGGAATGTAATTTGTGCATATAAATTAAAAAATTAAAATGGTTTATTTTACAATCAACTTTTTGTCTATAATATTTTTAGCATCTTTTCATATCATTAAAGACTTCTGTACTAGATTTTCTTGAAATTAGAAGAGATTCTGGGAGGGCTTCTATCCCGAGGATCAAGAAAAAGAGTATTAAGAGGGAAAATGTAAGAAAAGTTTTGCAGGTCTAATTTACTATACCTGGTGGCCCATCATGTCTATGTTTTAAATGCCTGCTATGGTTTGGCTCTGAACATCCCTCCAAAGCCTCATGCAGTCAGAGGTGGCTGAGTCTGGGACTAAGTAATCTGTGATTACTAAAATAATACATTTGAGTGATTGGTTTGGCACTGCCCTTATACCGGTAATCTGAATAGAATAAAAAGGACAAAAAGACACTGCTAAGATCACTTGTTGCTTTTGCTGTCTTCTGTGGCCATGAACTCTATGCCTCTGCCACCCTGCCTTGGAGACACCCGACTGTGGATTGAAACCTCTACAAAATGTAAGCCAAATAAACTTTCCCCCTTTAACTTCGAGAGTTGGATGTTTTGTCCTAGCAAGAAGAGAAAAGTAACTGAGACAGTTCCTCAAGTATACCTGAGCAAGTATAACAAGTATACCTGCTTAGATTGGATATTTTGGTCATAAATCTCCAATAGTGGATGTTCAGATACCAGTATTTTTCTTTTTAAAAATACATTGAAATCATTTTACTAGGAGCCTATTGTACAATTACTCTTGGAAACGTTCTCAATACATCAGTAACCTGGAATTACTTATCTATAGCTTCTTTGTCCAGCATACACACAGAGGACTAAAGATGTAGCTTAGTGGTAGAATTAAATTCCCAGCATAAAAAAAAAAGTATATACACAAAAATCTTTTGCCCATTCTCCATTATTAATGTGTCATTATAATGCAAACACTCTGGAGCCAGCCTTATTGGGCTGAATCTTGTCTTTGCTGTTGGAAGGTGAGAGACTTTGGAGAAATTAGTTAAAGCATCCCCAACCCCAATCAGTTTTCTGAGTTTAAATGGAGTCAGTAATAGTACTTGCCAGTGTAGTTGCTGTAGACATAGAATGAAAGTGCTTAGAATTGCACCTGCCTATTGCACACTCTGCTTAATCTAAAAAAGCTGGTTTTTCTGCCCTTGCCTTACACAGATAAGTGTGAGTGTATCTTTAGGTTATAGCATATAAAAGTTGTGCTGAGAAAGGTGGTTTGTACCTATAATCTCAGCACTCTGGGAGGATGAGGCAGAAGGATGACAAGTTTGATCCCAGCCTGGGCAATTTAGTAAGACTCTATCTCTAAGAAGAAGAAAAAGAAAGGCTGGAGATGTTGCTTAGTGTGAAGGCCCCAGATTCAGTCTCCAGTACTATGAAAATAATTATCTACTTTTCCTCAGAATGGCATGATAGAAGTTATATTCCTGTCTCCGTATTTTAAATTAGATTTTAAGTCTGTAGTTTCCTCTCCTCATTAGTCATTTCTAACCCAAAGTGATTGTTTTAACTGTTTAAATACATGATTGTTTAGTTTTATGCTTTGGTAGTAGTTTGATCATTACTTAACAGCTGGAAAAGGAACTACATCATTGTCTGAAAACTCATGTAACCAACAGATAACAAAACATGCTTAGGGAGTTTCCCTTAAAACTCAGTTAACTCAAGAACTTGAAGGACAGCTTTCAGTGTTTCCATTCTGTGAAGTTTCTGAAAATGAATTGCAGGTTGAATGTGGGTTTTGGGATTGTTGATTTTTATCATGTACACAGGAAGAAAGATCTTGTTTATCTGGTCAAAATGTCAAAACTCATTACTTTTCCAGTGCCTGCAGATTCTCTGCTCCTGCCAATATCTGTGCTAAGAATCTTATTGCCCAAGGCATTTTAAATAATTATAGGCCAGGCCTTGTTCTCAAAGTAAAGTTTGCAGGTCTTTCTAAAACCAAATAGGGCTGTAGAATGTAATGCAGTTAATTCAGCTAGTTATGTAGATAGATCTCTGTAGTATTATGTTTAAAAAAAAAAGCTTCTGAATTTGAAAGTGCAATCTGTAGTTTTAAAAATTCTTTATCAAAAATCATTCATAGGGGGCCTGAGATTTAGCTCAGTGGTTCCAGCACCTGCCTAGCAAGCACAAAGTCTCCGGTCAATCTGATAACAATATGGGGCATGGTGACCCACACCCACCAGTAATCAGTACCACATACCACATTACTGGGCATGGTGGCTCATGCCTGTCATCCCAGCACTCAAGAGGCAGAAGCAAGAGGTTTGTTGAATCTGATGCTAGCCTGGGTTACATAGTGAGCTCAGGGCCATCCTGAACCACAAAGCCAGACCCTGTTACCCCACCAAAAGAAGAAAAATCATTCATAGACTCTTAGTTGTATGTCCTAAACATACAAAATCTTATCTGTTGATAATCACAAACTGTACACAAATTTTTAAAAAGCAGTATGTTTCTTTTGTTCAGCAGCTTATATTGTATATTATAATCTCTCAATAGCCAGTGTTTCTTGAAAATATTTGTACACTATGGAAGAGAAAACTGAGGTAGTAAAAATAGAACTTAGCTTTCTTCATCAAAGCTCACTTACTATGCATTTCAGGGCTAAAACAAAAATCTCACCCTACTCTTTCAGCAGGCACAAATGTATATTTGTAGTGTGATACTATGTCATTACTGTATAATGATTATTATTTGTTTTCTACTTTTTTTTTTTTTTGAGACAGGGTCTTGCTTTGTAGTTCAGGCTGGCCCTGAGCTCAGTATGTAGCCCAGGCAAGCCTCCAATTCAGCAATCCTCCCGTCTCTGCCCCCCAAGTGCTGGGATTACAGGCATGAGCCACCACACCCAGTACTGTATTTGTTTTCTATTTTAATACTGAAAATTTTGACTTTTGTTTCAAAAGCTAACAGTATCTATTGGTACTCAATACTCAAATGTTAAATGAATTAATATATATTTTAGATTAATTTTTTCCATGTCTAAAAAAACCCAACACCATTTTCCATGTGGTTTTAATTTTATCAGACTGTAGGAATTTTGAAAACTGTCTTTGCCCAGAGTGATGTTGGAAGAAAATATTTTTTCTAGAACAGCCAAGTCTCATACTTCAACTATTAGATCAGCTTTTCTTTGTGTAAAGTTTCTACAGAAGAAAGGATGGCAACTCTAGGGTTTACATGAAGCACTTGAAGTTTGCCTTATTGAGCAAATTGCCTGCTTAGCAGTACAATGTAGTATTAAAAATAGGAGGAGCATGTCTAGGCTCACTGCTGAAAGAGGAAGTGGAATGTGCTTGCTTCTCTGGTCTCCAGAACCGTTGTTTTGTCACATGCAAGGAGTTACAAAAAAATTTCTCACTACTCAGTTTGTTTTCAACATAGCATCTAAGAAAGTGAATGCTAAACCGTAAGCCTGGGATTTCATGCACTTATCTTTCCAAAAATGGATTCAGGTCTATACTTGGTCACTGGCATAGGTGTGAACCAGAGAACCTTAGGAAGCAAGGAGATCACTCACCCCTTACCCTGCAGACTTGTAATTAAACTGAAGTGGCTGGTACCAAAACGACAGGTACTTTTGTATTTCTGAGTCAAAGAAGTACCTGAAACATAGGAACTAATGAGGAGTATCTTTTATGGGCGAGAGGCTGCCACCCCTCAGTGAAAGTCTGGGTTGGGCCTTATATTCTAAAAAGTAAAACAAGAGCAGTACCAGACCGTTTTAATTAGCCATTCTGTTTTGTAGTTCATGCTGCACATGCTACTGACATGGAGACCACTGTAGGGCTAGAGAACAAATTTATTCCTCAGCCTTTAAGCTATTACTTATTGAAAGCAAATGGCGTTTGCTTAAAAAAAAAAAAAGTTGGCTCCACAAACCACAAATGCCCAATAGATAACTAAAAGAACAAATTTTGACCTTCATTTTGTAAAGCAGTAGGTTAAATCCATCTCAGCTGTGTACATAGGCACATTAGTCACCATTATATGGTTTATAAGCCCTAGATTTACATAGCCTATTTCATAGCTTTTCAAGACTGAGAGCACCTGCGCCTGGAAATTCCTAAATTTATGATCATCTTGGGTTCTTGCTGAGCCTCACACAACTAAGACTGCCTCAAATCATGAGTATTCCTCTGGAACTACAAAGGCAGAACTGAGATAATCATCGACTAGATCCCAGCCCACCACTGCCCCCCATAAAACTGGTTTCCATTCTTGTATAAATAAACAGGTCAGATATGCTTCATCCGAATGTGCCAACTCCAGATGCTGCAGCTTTAGGCCTTTTTCTGTTTTACTCTCCAAGCTGGCTTGATCTTTATCAGTTCTTCACGCCAAAGTCTCTTACTGTTTTCTTTTACTTTCCACTTAAAGGTTTTTCCTGCAAATCTGTGCTTTCGTTTTAATTTCCATTATCCCTACAGTAGGGACACATGCTAGGTAATGACACTGCTTGGAGTCAGGTCCTTGTGAGCCAGGTTCATTGGTCCTTTCTTGCAGGTCTGTGCTTAGTCTACAGCAGTGGTGGCGAACTATGGCTCGCTTGGCGCAGCAGGAAAGCTCAAAAAGGTTTTCCATCACTACTCTAAACATTGCCTTTGTGTGGAACAGTAAAGGGCATCCCCCAAACAGCCTGCAGCCAGGTTTCAGTTCCCTCAGGTGCCCTTTGCGGTGAATAACTTGACAGCTACACCAGATAACCTCACTCACCTAATCGTTTTTCTGAAGCATCTCAGTGCTTGAGGATCACAGTAGACATGTGACTATCTCCCAGGATGATTTGCATATATCCCTAGTATGTGCATTTTGGGGAGACCTTTTAATTGAACCCTGCTTTGTCATGCTCTTTTCCATCCTTTTGTTGTTTTCATACCAAGTCTCTAATCATTTGCATCTTGATATTTTATGTACCTATCACAGCGCTGTGCACAAAGGTAGGTTATTAGATATTACATAAAGTGCTTCACACATAAAGTACCGCAGATGACAGAAGAGATAATAGAAAAATAGCCTATAAGGCTGAGAAATAGATAGTTAACATGAGGGGAGACAGAGATACTGTTATGCTAGGCCTAGATACACCCATGACCATTTTAGGGGTTTCTTTGGTGCTTTTCTGAATATATGTTTTAATGTTAACTTCACACAAGCTGGGTTTTCTCACCTAGTAGCTAAGATACTATACTATCATATACTTCAATTCCAAGGATCTCCTGCCTAATCCTTTTCTCAGGGAACCATGTCAATACTTTTCTTCCCAGCAGCAGTATGTATAGATCAGCCCATGTATGTCTAGTTTGTATGACAGTTTTCAAACCACTTTACTTTGTGTGCAATTGAAATAAAAGTTTTGAGTGTGCTGGTAGGTGAAGCTCAGCCTGGATTTATTTTGTCTGCCAGCATCTTCTCATTATGAATTAGCAAGCAAAGTGCAAAAGATATTTTCACTAAATGAGTAGAACAGTTGTATGAGAGGGATATAGCAAGGAGAACATTGAGAAACTTGCAATTTAGTCTTTTAATTTTAATTCAGGTTTTTGTGTCTTATACTAAGTAAAAGAGTAGTGGAGGGGAAAAAGGAGAGAGAAATGAAAAAAAAAATACTCTGAAGACTGCCTAAGATCTGGGATGAGTTTAAATCCCTACAAAGAATGTCTTTGACCTACATGTGCTATATCCTCAGAATTACCAAGAAGAGAGGCACCCAGGGTGAGAGGAGCATGTGATCTGAGCCTGTGGAGGATTCTTCTGCTTGTCAGTGCCTTCTGAGAGATGAGCTGGTGAGGGCAATTATGTACAACTAGTTTAGGTCACATGAGCCCCTGATACTGTCATGAAACTGAAGGGAAGGTGTATAAACACGTAAAAATGATCATGAACACTCAGGCCTACAGCTCACCTACTTCCTTGAAGATTTCCTTTTAATGGTAACATTGCACAAAAGCATGATCAATGTTCTTGTGACCCGGTGAGAGAGAGAAGTTTTCATAATATCCCATGGACATTTCATAGGCCCAATAGTAAGATCAAGTTGTTCACTGTGATTCTAGCAATAAAAACATATTATTAGTATGTGAAGTATGAAACATGTAATTCTAACATACAAACGGTTTGTTTCTTCTGGTGCTTAGAGCACTGACTAGTAGTTTTCCACTGTATTGTATTAAACCTGGCTTTTCTAATACAGCAATACCAACTAATAATTTTTCTATTTCTTGGTAGCTGGCCATCCTAGATATTGCGTCAACAAACACTATCAGTGACACAAATGGTAACTCTCTCTTGTGTTACTGGGAATGGGTGCTGCTTAAATACTGCTGAGATACAGGTTTTTCACTAAAACATGTTGGCTTTTGTCAACAGTGTTGAGTGCCAACCATTTAAAAACAGTACAGGAAAACATTAAGAGGATTAAAATGAGAGAAAAATCTCTCAGTAAAGTTCTAGAAGATTCTTCATGGCTCTCTCTTTGCTAGCTTGGGCGTTTCCAGACTTTTTTAAATCATGCCTTAAAGTTATTTAAGCTTTTATTAAAATGCTTTAGTAAAACTTTTGAGTCCTTTGTTTTTTAAAGAACTTCATATCTGACTCTGAGTTCAGTGTACCTCAGTACTTATTTTTAACATTTCACAAATAAAAGCGCATCACACAAGATATGTAGCTGAAAAGGAGCAGGTAGGAAGAACTACATTATTAGCTGTTTATCAAATTGTGATTCATAATTTTAGTACTATTGCACATTATGCAAATGTTTTTCAGTTGAAATTTTACTAGTAAGTTTTTTGTATTCACTGTATGTCACTCAGGTGTTCTTTGAACTAAGTGAAAGATGTTATATCTTATTCATTGTTAGCAAATAGATTAACACTGAAGTGGGTCCCACTGAAACTTTTTAAAGCATTTATTTTCTAAAATGTTTACATAGCTCTCCTCCCCAACTTCTCCAAAGCCATATTACAATGGAAACACTTCCAAGTAGCCATTTTCAGTATGTTCTTTCAGTTATACAAGTTTGGTCTGAATTAATAGATTAAACATGTTTATTTTTATAAAAATTCCTGCCAGATAGACTGCTTCTTTACACCATTGTCCACACACACAAAAACCAAGTCAGCACACTTAGAACACATGCCATTTGTAAAAGAAAAAATGTGTGCTCATCTTTAAGTTACTAGTTTCTGTTTGTGGTTTCCATCATACAACTAAGAAATCTCTGGTGACTCAGATTTTGTGATTATCCTCCTTTCATTATAAACTGTGTGAAGTTTCTATTCTCTTATATAACAGAATCTGTAAATTTCCCAACTATTGAAACATTTTATTCAGAAGATTTCTTAGGAATCTATTTCTCTATCCCTGTTTTTACTACTGAAGTTGGACCAGGTGTAAAAAGGACTTGTCAACCCTTCTTGAATTTTAAAGTCTGTACAGATCAGTTGGGGTTCTGTGACCTGAAGAATCCTGTTGGATACACAGAGAGGCCCAGACAACTGCATTGGTAGCAGACTTCCTGAGCCTGCTGGGGAGTGATTGCCCCTGTGAGTAAAGAGACCCATCTGCCTTCTGTACTGTTCTAATTCTCACTCTGCTGGGTTCCCAGGCCACTTACTGTTGGGCCACAGAGCTACAGCCATGGTGGAAGAGGCTTTGAGCTCTGATTGCTGCTGCAATGACAGAAGGAACAAAAAAGGGTACTTTCCTCACCTGTGGACGCGAGATAGGAGTCTAGATGTTTTTGGCTTTTATTCCTATCTATTGAGCAAGACAGAGAAGAGTAGAATTGTTTGGGTTCCTTGTTGGAAAGTGAACTAATGCAGTTATAGAGAAGCCAGCATTATTGTTAGCATGGGTGGGGACTCTTTTTATTTCTAGCTTTGTAATCAGTTGTGACCATCATAGAGGAATAACTTTTAGATAAAATCAACACCTTTATAAGTTATTACATATAGACTAGATCACTATTCACTCTTTGTCTATTACCAAACTAGTATTTTATTTATTTACTTAGTTCTGTGAGGTTTTAGAATGAAACCCAGCACCTCATGCATGCAGGTTAGCACTCTCCCACAAAGCCATACCCTCACCCTGTCCACTGTTAAAATACAAAAATTATACCATTACAGTTGCTGGCCCCAAATTCCTTCAGTGATTCTGGAAGTTTTGGTCCTGCCCCAGAAGTGTATTCTTTGTGATCTAGCACCACAAATGTTGTTATGAGTTGGGTGCAGTGGCCTCTATTTGAGCTCCAAGGAATTTGGGAGAGTGAAGCAGGACAGTTGCACATTGGAAGTTAGCGTGGGCAGCCTAGTGATTTGGTGGTATCCTGTCCTAAAATAAAAAATAGGCTGGAGGTGTAGCTCAGTGTGGAGGGCCTGTGTTCGATCCTTAGTGCCATGGGGGAGGAGGAATTGACACAAGGAATAACAAGTGTAAGGCCAAGAGACAAGTTTAAGGCCCTGCTGTATTCTGTTTCTTTGGTGTGTGTGTCATATATAAATACTGTAGGTTGGCCCAGTCTTGTGTTTGGATTTCTGATCATCACAGCCATTATGGAATCCAGTGACCCAGTTGAAGAAGTCAGCCTTTAATGTGTAAAAGTCATAGTCGAGTTTCAGATTTTACAACCAGTCCAGCTAAGCTCAGTTTCCTAGGCGGAACTTCTTCCTCTGCCCAGCACTGGTTGCCTTCTCTTTGGTTTTACTCGATCATATTTTTAAACAAATAATGTATATCAGAAGGAAAAATATCTCAGTTCTGTTGCACAGATATTTATTGGCCTAGCTCTAGCATTGTGTCAGAATACAAGAACAGACAGTTCCTGTCACGTGGAACAGGTGAATAGCAGTGCCAGGCAGTTATATACCTCAGTGCCTGACAAATGTTATGAAGCTAATCAGTGGTGTGACACGAATAATCACACAGGCTTACATGGGAGAATAAAGGGGGGTTCTGGGAAAACTATGGCCTATTACGCGTCCTTCCTTTCTAAGTGTGATAGGTTAGCTTTTACTTAGAGGCTGCTGCTACTTTGACTTCATAAATGTAAGACTCTTTTGCTGTCTTTGACACCTCCCCAAATGGACTATTTCAGCTTGAAATCTTGAGTACATTGCTTTTCCCTTCATACAAGAAAATTTAAATCTTTAAGTCATCCATATTAAATCTGATATCCACAAATGGAAAATAACAGAGCAGAACATTTTCTTAGAATAGTAATTAACCCACTAAGTGATTCAGAAATTTCTTTGTGTATGCATTTGGTTTTAACATCATACCAGCAGTCCTGGCAGTCTTTTTTTCCTCTGCCTCTGGCCTTCTTAGGTTGAAAGTATCTGATGCCTTTTTAAAACTAATTTCCTAACAGAAACCAGTTTGATGCCCTGTTGACACCATAGAAAAATTGCTACTTACTACCCCCCAAAAGCAGGGATTTTAAGTGTGAATAAATGGGATTTTATATGTAAAATGTAATAATAAGTGTTGCCCTTAGAAACTCTAGAAAAGAAAGCAGTGGTCTTCCTGTACTGTCCAGGACACTCCTTCTCTGTAAGTGTGAAAGATGTTAGTGAAAGCTCTCTTTCTTCAGAGAGGCGGTTTCCACAGTTTTCCAGGAGTGAAGATCAAAATGTTATCAGCAGCAGACAAGTAGCTCAGATGACATAGTCAAAAGGAAGTATGAGCTAAATTTAGAAATTACATGAAAAATTTTCAAAAATAGAAATATAGCAAAGAACATAAAGAGGCAACATGCATTTTTATCTTCTGGAGAAAACCTTGTGAATTGGTAGGTCTTTTTTTGAGTTTATATGAGGATAAATTTGGTTTGCCACATTTCATGACCAATGCTATATCAGTTACTTAAGCTTTTTGTGGGAAGCTCATCAGAATTCAAGGGGAAGAGAACACATGAGTTTGTAACATCTGGTCAAGTCTTCATGTATGTCTATTCGGGTGACTTGGACAAGGATTTGATTAGTTGTTGACTTTGAGTGTTTGGATAACAACATGAAGATGAATACAGTCTAATGTATTTGAGCTTTTCTGTAGAGATGACAATCCCTTATTTCAATTAATGTCAATGTGCTTTTATTTGAAAAACAATTGTTAACTGTAAACTAATTATTAGTGGTAATTATTATTGTATATACTCAATATTTTAAGAATTTAAACCAGCAGTTCTTTAAGGTATAAAACTGATAGTACTAAAACATGTTGGTAGGAGTCATAGAAGTTATTTTATCACATGGTTCATCAAGTACAAAAAAAAGGTTGAGTGAAAATATTTTATCATCATTCTCCTTGGTGCACATCTGAAGTACAAATTGAGGATTGTTTCTCTTTACTGACCCATTACTTTATGCTTATTAGTGTACTGTTTTATGTATTTAATCTTTGCAAACATGTCCTATAGTTCTTATTAGTTCACTTTAGAGATAAGGAAAGTTAGGCTTCTAGGAGCCAAAAGAAGTAGCAGAAATAGACACTTCGTTGGACTCCAAAGC
This sequence comes from Thryonomys swinderianus, assembly GCA_004025085.1. Taxonomy (NCBI): domain Eukaryota; kingdom Metazoa; phylum Chordata; class Mammalia; order Rodentia; family Thryonomyidae; genus Thryonomys; species Thryonomys swinderianus. Next base: position 41,692 of record PVIC010002140.1, read on the forward strand.
CATAGTCCCATGATTCCAAAGGAAGCCACATGGTCAGGTAAGACCATGATCCATTTTGACAGATGACACTGGTTAAACAAAAGACTACTGAGGAGTCTTACTTGACCGTGGTAACCATGTATATATGAGACCATATATATATATGAGAGAGAGAGATTAATTTTGATTAACACAAGTCTTACTTTGACTTGGTCTTAACGTGTTCACAGTGGGACTGTGATTCATATGTCTTCCTGTGAGGCAGCTCTGAACTAACTGCCAGTGGTATGTGCATGAATGCCCCATCGGGTAGTATAGAACAGGCTCATCAGGTGGTACAGGCTGCCCCGTGGCACAGTCATGAGTGTCCCACTGGTGGTTGAGCTGGCAAGAGCTTACTAGATGCCCAGCAGAAAAAAAACAAAAAATATGTGAAAGAAATAATAGTAATAGCCAATAAAAACCTAAGTATAAAAAGGGGCTTTAAACAGTACACTAGCTTTGCTAGCACTCTCTAGCCACACCTGTAACATCACTGTTATGGTTCAGCAAGGCTGGAAGGCCATGGTGGCAACTATAGACATAAGGAAGAGTCTTTAAATTCCTTAGCTAAAATAGTCCCTCAGAACCATAGAGCCCTCAATCTTCTTATGACCAAAGCCTGAGGAGTTTGCACATTGTTTAAAAAAAAAGTCTGGATAAATAATTCACCTAAGGTTAAAAAAACTATAAAAGGAAAACTATTAAAACTATAAAAGAAAATATCAGACTTGTATATCCTCCGTGAACAGACCAGTCTGGGCCCCCCACTCCAGTCCCTTAAAAATAGTGCTTGGAGTTGGCTCCTTCCATGAATCTCCCCAATCTGTCTTTTCATTCTGGTTCATATATTTGGGCCATACGTTCTTATCTCTTGGTAAAATTTGTGTCTTCTTCCTGCATATAAAGCCAGTGATAAATGTTCCAGACTTCTTCACCAGGGTCCACTAGATCAACATTCTTGAAGAGAGTCTGATAACCCAAATCATGTAGTGGTGGTATCCTTTGGTATGTAATTCAAGTCTTAGTTCCCTTGAAAGGATTGTCTTCGAACTCACAACACAAGCACACAGGGAATAATTAAAGGGCTTTTGAAGGGGAGACATTAGAAGGTCCTAGGGACACATTTTTTATTGAATTTTAGCCAAGAACCCATGAGACTGTCCAGTTGCTAGGAGTTACAGCAGAGGTAATTCTCAGTTTTTCATATGGGCGCATATAAGCCTTCTTCTAACAAAGGGGATACAAGAATTGCACCCTAGCCCTGCAAGGGTTTGAGAGTATGAACAGGTGTAAACTCATTATTTCAGGGGTAGGCAGGTAACATGAAGCTGGCCAGGTTCTGTTCCATGATACAACAGTCTTTGCATTATAGGGTATAGAACATACTTTATTTCCATAAGGAATTATATTCCTTCCATTTTTCTTGACAACATGACGAGCATTGGTAGGCTGCTCAGCTTTAGCTCTTTTTCCTCTTGGAATATTAGTACAGTGTTGCTGAGTCTCATAAGTCCTTAAAATGTTTTTGTGAGTTGTTTGTTTTTTGTCGAATTTTAGATGTTGACCACTTTTAAAAAGTTGTGCTAGACCAGATGGGTATACAGATGTAATATCACTTTTGGCTTCTTGATTTCCCTAAGCTAAATCTTCCCACACTGAGGTTAATGGAAAGTTTCAGAGGCCTGGAAATGCAGGTATTTGAAATTTACTCTAGTTGTCCTCATGTTCCACTAGTCTACCCTTCATCCTACTTTTTCATTTTTAATGAAGTATCTTAATAGCTCCATTACGGTAATCCAGGATGAATTTAATAGGCCTTCATTTTGTATTTCCAGATTCAGTGTGTACTGTTGACCAGATAGCTTACTTCTCCACTTGTTCAAATATGAAACTTATTCTAACCCTTTTCTACACCCTTTCCAGCAGCAATGCTAACTGGATCTCCCTTTGAAAGATAACACGCTAAAATAGAGTGAGCTCAGGCGAGAAAGAGTAGGGACAGCCAGCCCCTCTCCAGTGAAAAACGTAGTAGAGTCATGTGTGCTGCTGCTGCATGAACTGTCTGCTGTGTCAGCCAGTCATGTCCTCTGCATTGCAAGCTCAGTGGGATGATGTCTGAAGGAAAGCTTTTGCTTCAATGGTTTTTTGTTTTGTTTTGTTTTGTTTTGTTTTGTTTTGTTTTTGAGACAGGGTTTCACTTTGTAGTTCAGGCTGGCCCTCAGCTCATTATGTAGCCCAGGCAAGCCTGGAACTCAGCAATCCTCCTGCCTTTGCCTCCTGAGTGCTGGGATTACAGGCATGAGCCACCACGCCCGGCACTGTGGTATGTGGTATTGATTGCTGGTGGGCGTGAGTCACCATGCAAAACATTGTATGTGGTTACCGGGATCAAACTCAGAACCTTGTGCTTGCGAGGCAGGCGCCAGAACCACTGAGCTAAATCTCCGGCCCTGCTTCAATGGTTTTATCATTTACTGTTTGGTGTAAATCTATTACTGTTGTTTTTTTGTGTGATAACGCTATTTTGCAGCAAATCCTTTGGGTGATAATAAGTTTAAAATGCACATTTAAAAAATATAAATGCTGAGTTTTTATTTCTCAAGAAAGTCAGTGATAACATATACTAGTATGAAAATTGTTTTTTGGTATTTAGCATTTACCATGCTAACCATAGTGATATCACCATCCACACAAAATATAAAAGTTTCTTTTGAAAAAAAGGTGTTTACTTACTTTGAAAGTTAGTTGATATTTTCAGCAGACTTGAACCCAAAGATGAACTTTTAGCATGTACAGCTAGGAAAAGTGTTTTCATATCCACCTGTGATATATTACTCTTCATTCAGAAGAAGTGAACTTCTCTTCCAAGTTAATTTAGCTCAGTTTTAATTCCAAGTGTTCTTATGTACACACACATACACAAAGCAACAGCTATTAATGTCTTAACTCCCTTAAGCAGAAAACCTTTATAAATAATGATTTTTCTCCCATTAATTCACAGAATTGAAGTGAGCTTATAGATTATGTTGTTAAAATAACCTCACATAGCTTTGAATGCTATAGTAAATAATTCTTTTTAAAAGAATTTTAAAAGTCCTTGTTGGAAATAAAAAGTATTTTGTGGTAATGATTGGAGCATAATGTCATGGTAGGCAAACACTATACATTAAATTAAGAAGCCTTTGGTTTGCAGGTGTACTTAGAATTAGTTATAGCTCATATAAAAGTCACAGTTGTGTTCAGACAGGCATCACCACATCCTAGTCATGAATTCCATCTCTGGAAACTACTTGCAAAAGTATTCCAAAATGATAGTTTCCATGAAAATATTTGAACTGAAATATTTCTATTCAAAAAATAATAGCCTAAGAATACTTGCCTTTTAGCAGAATTTGGTCTGAGTTCATCATGTATCTCATCAGCCTCTGAAGAGAAAATGTTTTTGAATTAAGTATATTGTGGTCTGAAGAGAAGGGCCCAATTGAAAAAGTGAGTAGTTTTATATTAATATAAAATGATCAGTGCAATTTTAAGGAATATGGTAGGAAATTTTATAACATAGTTTTAAGTATAATATATCCATATTAAAAATTGGTTTTCTAGGCTGGACATTTAGCTTAGGGGCACTGTGCCTACCTTGCAAGCACAAGGGCCCAAGTTTGATCCCTGGTACTACCAAAAAAAAAAAATTAGTGTTCTAAAAAGTATCAGGAACATGTTATAAACAGATACAGGTTAAAACATGGCTTAAGTATAGGAAGGTACCACCTAAAATATTTCTGCTTTTAAAAAATCTATATGATATGAAGATCATTTTTAGAAATAATGTGGTATTTTAAAATATATATTTCCTTGAATAATACCAAAGTAATAACATGTTTTAAAAATTGATTTTATATACACATCATGATCACAATTGACATCAAGACCTTGTACCAGTACATGACATGACTTCTAATTTTTTCCCATTCCTCTGCCTACCCTACAACCCTTCACCTCTTATATACATAAGCTTTGTTTCTTTTTTACTATCAATTTTTTCCTTTCCTTTCTTTACTTGCCCCATTCCCCTTTTCCCTTTGAATATTTTCAATTTCATAATATCTGTCAAACATTTTAGAACTCATTTAAGTCTTTAGTTTCTCATACCAGAGAAAAGATATGGTACTTTTACATCTGTGACCTATTTATTTCACTTGGGAGTATGTCCTCAAGGTACGTCCATTTGAGTGTAAATGACACAAATTTATCATTCTTTATGGCAGAGTAATACTCCATTTTATGAAAACATCTTTTTTTCCAGTCATTGTCAATAAATACTTTAGAGATAGCTAGTATTAACTATTTAGAAGTCTTTTCATACTCGTGTCATTGTGAACATGATAAAATATTCTCAAATAGAAGCTTAGCAATTTTTTTTTTTTTGAGACAGAGTCTCGCTTTGTAGTTCAGTCTGGCTCTGAGCTCACTATGTAGCCCAGGCAAGCCTCGAACTCAGCAATCCTCCTGTCTCTGCCTCCCGAGTGCTGGGATGACAGGTGTAAACCACCATGCCCGGCACTGTGGCATGTGGTATTGATTGCTGGTGGGCGTGAGTCACCACACCCAGCATTGTATGTGGTTACCGGGATCGAACTCAGGACCTTGTGCTTGCTAGGCAGGCGTGGAACCACTGAGCTAAATCTCCAGCCCAGCAATTTTTTTTTTAACACTAGTCCAAGTAGCAGCCAGTGGTTGATCCTTATCTGTAATCTTCCTGAAAATTGGGTCGTTATCAAAGGGGAAAATTACATAACTGTTTTTTTTTTTTTGGACACAGGGTCTCGCTTTGTAGTTCAGGCTGGCCCTGAGCTCACTATGTAGCCCAGGCAAGCCTCGAACTCAGCAATCCTCCTGTCTCTGCCTCCCGAGTGCTGGGATTACAAGTGTGAGCCACCATGCCCGGCACACATAACTGTTTATTTTTAAAACTTGCCAAGTGAGATGAGCTCTTTCCTCCCCTTACTTCCCTTAGATTCTTAATATTTCTTTAGTCTTTCATTAGGACAAAGAGGTGTCACTGCTGTTGTTGCTTTTTATAATTTGATTCATGGAACTTTTCTTTGATATCTGAGTTAAAGGGACATTTATGCAAGGTGTTTTCCAACCCCTTTCTTTCTCTCTGATTCTTTCAGCCTTTCATTCTCAGTTCTCTGGAACCTAGTGCCTTGACTGAAGCTATAGTACTCAAATTTCGCACAGGTGTTCCAGAAATATTACCCCTGTTCTGGGATCCCAGAATACTGGGGAGCCTCTGGGACTCTGTTCATTAAGAAGCTTGGTTTGTTTGTTTGTTGAGGTTTTGCCTACAACTCCACCATAATGAACAGAGGACTCTTTTTTTATCTGTTTTACATGTTGTCAAACAAGATCCCAAGCCAGCAACTCTGGTCAAGAAGATTAGAGGAGTTTTGACACTACAAAGGACTAAAATGATTAAGGTTTTTTTCTAAGAATTAATATCAGGAAATAAACCACATAAAATATGTGATCTCTGAAATGATGCTGATGAATCCTTAGGCATTTACTTTTGTGTCAGTGGAGGAGAATCAGGCTGGGAATTGTTTCCTTTATATAAAATCAACCTCGAGTTGGTTGTTGAAGGTCCAAGTCCCTCGTCATGGTTTTCAAAGCTCAGTCCACTAGAACACCACTTCCGTCAAACTGAAGGGAACTTTTATGGTCAAGTAAGTTTGAAAAATACAATAATCTCTCTAACCCTAAACCCATAGAGTCCCAGCACCATTACATTTTAAAAACAACTGAGTTCTGCAGTACAGACATCTGTTTAGCTTTGTATAATCATTCCCACATTTGTCTTAATTTAACTTCAGAACCCATTTGTCAAAGAGATAGTTATTAAAATCTCAAATAACTATGTTACCTTAAGGCAACCAGGCCAATACATCCTAATTTCTTTATTAATAGATATAACTCCTTATTAATTATTAATAAGTAATCTCCCTTTCTAATTTCTTCTCTATTGACTTTATAAATTAACTTTACTGTGACTTTATAAATTCCAAAAAGAAACTTTGTTGTAGTATTTACAATGCATATATCACAAATGTACCATACTATATATAACATTGCTATCATAATCATAATGGTGACTGGTAAGAGTTCAAAGGGTGCAAGATCATGTCTTGTATCCCAAGGTTTTACAGACTCAAGGGCAAGATTCTTTGTCACAGAACTGTAATCACATCAGTCAACACGCTTTGGAACTACCTCATGTATATTATACCATGCCACATCAAGCATCTGATCTACAATGTCATTGAGACTGGTAATTATGAGACAGCAGACAAACATGAAGAAGGGAAGTGACAAGCAAAGAATTAAATAGGAAGATATTTACATGGAAAAATTATGGGAGTAGGGCAAAAATGGTTGAATGCTTTTTAAAAAATAGTTTTAAAGGCCAAAGGAGGGTATTTCCTCAACCTAAGAAGAAATCCATTCTGTTAAAATAAACAGATATAGCCTATAGGGAAGCAAAACCAAAAGGAGAAAGACATTTCAAATAAATGATCTTTGGGAAACACAGTATGCCTTATAAACATTGATTGTCTTGGCAAATGCCATAGTGGAGATTAAAAATGAAAGTACAGTGATAGAGAAGCAAATTTAACAATGAATTCTCAATTTGTAAATCATTAATGCAATACAGTAATATATGGCTGTTAAATAAGTATTGTCTGGTATCTTGTTATCAAAACATTTTACTTAACTAATACATTGACACATGAGAGGAATATTTGTTGAAATAAGTAATTATCATTGGTAATTTTGAGATACTACAAGATTCCATAGTACTTATAATACTTGTTCTGAGCATTTTTCTAGCATCTCTTAATTTTTCTAATGGCCCTATAATGAATTATTATTCCATTTTACAGAAGAGGGTGTTCAGTAGTTGAGGAAGATTGAGCTGCCTGCCCTGCCCAAGGACACAGGGGTACTTGACACATTTATGATTAAAACCTGCCTTGGTCTCAGACTGTTGTCAAGTTCTGCATTTTTATTTGTGGTCCCTCACTAGCCTGCAACTGATACCAAGTTTAAGAGAGAATGGGCACTTAGCAAAGAATCATTTGATTCCTACCACTGAGGAATTCCACACATGATCTGTAATCTTCCTGAGGAGGTTCAAGAGGCTGTATAGCAGTAATTAGTAATTTGGCTGAGCCACCAGTTGAATCATAAATGTGGAGAGGGTGTTCTGTGGGAATAAATCACTCATGATATGAACCCAGCCAGCAGCAGCTCACCATGGTTTTTTCATTCCTTGTCATTTATGCAGTCATGCTTATAAAAAGGGCTGGGGATTTAGCTCAAGTAGTACTGGGCCTACTTTGGAAGCACAAGGGCCCGATTTCAATCCCCAGTACCACCAAAAAAAAAAAACCCAGAAAAATCAATATGGTTTTGCTGGGCATGGTGGTTCACACCTGTAACCCAGCACTTGGGAGGCAGAGGCAGAAGGATTGCTGAGTTTGAAGCTTGCCTGGACTACATAGTGAGCTCAGGACCAGCCTGAACCACAAAGTGAGACCATGTCTCAAAAAAAAAAAGAACAAAACAATACAAAACAAACAAAAAAACAGTAGCAATAACCCTTGCTGTATAAAATACACTGGAGAGAAGGTCAGCTGATCAAGGCTGTGATGAAGTCAGTTAAGGGGAAGCTATTGATAAATGTCAATTTGTATTCAAGTTTTTTGCAGGAAATATACTTGGGGGTGTTTGCAAATTTGAGGTGTCAAGATCCAAAATCTAGCAAGGGCCATCAGAATATTATTTCACATATGAATAGAAGCTAGTATCTGTGTATAGTATTACACTGGTTTTCTTTCCTTTCTCTTTCCCTTTTCCCTGCCCTCCTCTTCCCTCTCTCCTCTTCCTTCCTCTCTTCTTTCTGCCTTTTAATTAATTAGAAGCTTTAGGATATCAGACCCTGCCTTCAAGTGTTTGATATGCATTCTGTAATTTCACCCTATACAGCAAATGATATCACCTTCATTTCACAGATTAGGAGAGTTAGGTAATCAGGAAGCAGATTTAGCAGTATTAGTTTACTCGAGGTCCTATTCGGCCAGAACTGGGTGGAAGTGGGATTATAACTCAATGCATTCTTATCTCATGGTACTTCATTCTACTCTTGGGCTTCCTTTGAACAGAAGAAAACAAAAATAAGAAAAGGTTAGGCTTTTGTTTTCACAGTTTCTTTAAGAGTTTGCAGGGTTTTTTTTTTTTTTTCCTGTAGAATAAAATGCCAAACCGGAATAAGAAGGGGGAAAAAAAGATGTAATTTTTTTTTTTTTTTGAGACAGGGTCTCACTTTGTAGTTCGAGCTGGCCCTGAGCTCATTATGTAGCCCAGGCAAGCCTCGAACTCAGCAGTCCTCCTGCCTCTGCCTCCCGAGTGCTGGGATTACAGGCATGAGCCACCATGCTTAGCCTTTGTGGTATGTGTTAGTAATTGCTGGTGGGCATGAGCTACTATGCCCAGTATTGTTATATGTGGTTAACCAGGATGGAACCAGGGGCCTTGTGCTTGCTAGGCAGGTGCTAGAACCATTGAGCTAAATCTCCAGCCGAAGAAGATGATCTTTGGTTGAGAATTAAAATGAACACTGACTGTGGTTTCCACCATTACTGACTCAGAGATCCTCTGCTGGGCCCGCTTCACACAGAGGAGCCCTGATAAGCTGAGTGTTGTGTCTAAGAGCTTAAGCAAATGTGGAAGTTACCATTTGGTTTTCTGTTTCCAGAGTGTAGGAACCAGAATAAGTGTGACATTCTAGTCTGAAGCCATTAACAGCCCTGAGCTGTTAATGAGATTTTGAAAATTCTTCCAAAGTGACCATGAGAGCTCTTTTATTTTCTCTGGAAGTGTGGTATTCAGTGGTCAGGACAGGCATCACAGTGGTGGTACCTCTGTTCTTTCCTCCCTTTGCAGAAGTAGGTATGAAAATATCCACATGTCTAAGATTTACCTGGACTTTAGCACCACTGAATCTCAAAAACAAGACACTACCACATTGGCACATCCTGTGGTTTCCACGTGGTCTTTCCCTAAAGCTCTGCCAGTATTCCTGAGAGTAGCTGCTTAGTTCTCACTATGTTCCTTCTGAGGCTTGCCACTGGTTTGCTAACCACCCTGAAAGCTAGCTTTCAGCATGAAATATTTCTCTGCATTGTGTTCAGCTGTAACTTAAAACAAAATAGAATTTCACATTGCATTTTGTCATGAGATTAACGTGGGCCTGTTTTGCTTTTTTGTACTCAGTGTTTGTAATGGAAAAGGAGTTAGTAGCTGAGTTTTTAAATGGTGACTTTTTTCCTTCTCATCAAATTAGCTTTTTTGGTAATAACTGTTTAATTTAGCATAATTATACTTTTACAACTATATCAAATTTGAGCAAATTTAAAATGTTTCTAACTGGCCTGGGAATAGAGCTCAGTGATACCATGCCTGTCTGGCAAGCATAAGTTCTGAGTTTGATTTCCTGTACTGAGTAAGGGGTTCTAATTTATCTTCCTAATCTGATACACTAAAAATATTCCTTCTATGTACAAAACATTTTTTATTTAAAAAAATTAAGATTATTACTCTTCCATTAGGGACATTTAGTCAACAGTTTTAATTCCATGGATATTTTGGAAAATGCCATCATACTTGAAAATAACTTATAGAATGTCAGATGAAAGCTCTCACATAAATGCAAATTGCATTTGATTATATTTGAATGTCAACATTCTGTAACAACTAAGATGGAATTCTTAGATTGGGGTATTAAAAATGACTTTGAATTTCTGGCCTGGGCAAAGGCACTATGGTTATGGTTTGTGTTAGAGAGCAAAATTCTTTTTTAGAAGATGGAGAATGACTATCACACCTTCTACTTTGAGGGTTATATGAACTCAACACAAGACTACCTCACAAGACTGATTTCATTCACAATTAAAAAACACTTTATTTTTTAAATTCTCTCCCTCCTTCTTAAAAGTCTTATAAATTTTCATCTTCACCTGTGTTCTCTTGGACACTTCATTTGACTTCTTCAGTCCTTACTGTATTGTACTTATTCATGTACAAATCTAATTAACTTCTGTCCTGTCTTGTCAACTATAATTTGAAAAAGTTGTGTTTCACTGCATAACACTCTGCACTTATACAGGAACAGTGTCATAACTATTAAGGTTTATGTATGCATGGTGGATGATACATACAATATACACACATATATGAATATATATTCATTCACACAGTTTATGGCTACCTGAGATCTTAGGTGATTTAGTTCAGTTAGGTTAGGGAAACAATTCCATTAAAATAAAGTTAAATAGCTTCTGCTACAGGTTATAACTAGTGCTGCAGGTATTGCTAGAACTAAAAGTTAGGTATCCTAATGTCTAGCCTTGTTCAATTTCCAGCCTTACTTCCTTTCTTGTATTATTTGAGCATCTACTATGTATCAGGGCATCTGCAGGGCCCAGGTAATACAATGTCAGGCCTGCCTTGGACCTGAGAGCAGAAGATGCTAGCAAACATCACATAAACACACATACCCCAAAACTGAACTAAGCATGATTAAGGGATGTAGTTTTCATGAGAGTGAGTAATGGATGGAAGATTACCCTGAGAAATTGACTTTGACTTGTAGGAGATGGCATCATATTTATACACCTGTATAATTTAAATGGAATTATGTCAGACAAATATTTCTTGTATGCTGATGGTACAGAGCTCCAAAAGAATTAGAACTTGTCAGCCACAATGCTTACATCAGTGTACAGTGTACAGTGTACAAAAGGGATAAAGTTAAAACATAACTATTAACATTGAGCAAAATATAGTCCTTAGTTAAAAAATTACAGATTTCTTTTTGAGAAGGAAATCAGGCTATTTATTGTGAGATGACCCATATGATACAGCCCCTGAACAAGAGCTCTTTAAAGAAGGTTGAAGAAAGAAGAGGGGAAAGCATTCTAGACACAAGAGAAAACAAGCGAGGATAGACCAAAATAGGAAATAATAGCAGTTTAGGAGTAACAGAGAGGAATTTCCTTTTACAAAAGCATATTCTTTTTTGCCAAGTTGTCTTATACATGATTGAGAACATTGTCTTTATTTAAATGCCCTTAGAGCCAACTGGAAATGCAAATATTCTCTCTCGTTGATAATGTTCAAGCACATAACTGTGTTTTATTTGGTTGCTGGCTGTAGGAACTCTTGCACAGTACAATTCTAGTAGTAACTAATTCCCTAATTGTCCAGCTTCTCATTGAGGGCCAGTACATGTTTTAATTGCCATAGTGAAAAGTGTTGGTGTTTTGGAACTGTTTCACAGAAAACAACTACTTTGGTATATGTGCCCGAAGCGAGCACGAAAACAACTACTTTGGAATAAACAACTGAACTCTTTGCAACTGACATGGCTGTGGTAGCCAAGTGAGTATCAAACGCATGTTGTAAACACTACTTACAGTAGTTTGTGTTACCATGCGGTTTTAAGTCAATTCAGAAAGGAGTGTAACCATTTTTCCTTGTACATAGAATAGTTTGTCTAAATGTTGTAGAAAAGTTTAAAAGGTTATTTACTTACCAACATACATCAACAAGTCCCCAGCAGTGCCACCTGCTGTATTCTAGGTTCTGTACGGGAACTCAGTATTACTGGTCAGGCTTATTAGGGGGAGAAATGGGGAAGTATCTTTTAGAATAAATGGTGCAAATGGATGGCTTCCAATCTAATATATGTACATATCTATAATTATTTAATAAAATATATAATATAAACATACATTATATATTTATACATTGAATATATTTATCTTTTTACAATTGGCTAGATTTAAAATTAGGCATATTTCAAAGAAAAATGTTTTTAATTTTGGCTTCTCCTGAAATAAAAGTATGGAGGATCTGGCTACAATGGGCCTGTCTTCCAAATAGCAGCAGTTGTTTGGAGCTAAGTATCGGCCGCCACTTTTAATTAGGGAATGTATTTTCCCATGTGTTGTGGGGCCCATCACAACCTTTTATTGTATATAGCTTCTAATTATTTCTGTAGTTACCTGGACCTCAAGAACGTCCAGTGGCCCATATTTAACAGGGATCGTTGCCACCACATACCTCTTTGGTCTTTATTAGCAATTTTGGCCAACTAGACAATTAATTTTGGCCATAACACTTTGTGTCTAATTTAGCACTTTACTAGAATCATCAAGCATCCTCTTCAGAGAAGAATTGCTGGGCCTCATTCCTACAATTTGTGATTCAGTAGGTCTGAGGTGGGATCAGTAGATGTGTAATTATTCTAGCCAATTCCTGATGTCACTGATATTCCTGATTTGAGAACGACTGGCACATAGTTCCATAACTATTTGCACTGAGCCACATGAGTTTGGGAGTGCTATGTGTGCTCTTCTCCACCAGAAATGACATCTGTGAAGATGGAGCCCCTTACCCACTGTCATGGGAAATGGGGTCAGGTTCCAGACCATCCCTTTAGATGAAATCCAGCAAGAAACTATTCTCCATACATATCAGGTCTCTCTCTCACTGGGAATTCTGCCAAGAGTGATCATTGTCTTATCTTAGAACAGAGTTACAACTTGTTCGAATTTAATGAGCAAGGGCAACAAGGGGAGGTTGAAACCTGAGTATTAGGCATACCTGCTGAGGTAGGACAGAGCCTGGAGATGGGCCACTCCATAGGCAGAGGAGAAGATGCGGAACATTCAACATGGTACCGCTGCGCAACCAAGCAGAGCACAGCAGTAAGCGTCACCGGAGAACCACTGATACTGCTTCTGAAAGGCAGGTTGTAGAGCTAACTGTGATTGATCTGTGTGTGATCCCTGGGGTGGGGCTCCATGCAGGGAAGACTGCCGGTACCTTAAGACCGATTGGCTGGACTTTGACTAATTATAGAAAGCAACAACATGGAATACATTTTCCAAGATCGGGCTGCAGAGTGGAGCTAGAGCTTGTCAGTAGATCTCATTATCACACCAGAACAGAACTAATAAGAAAGGAGATTTCTCAAGTCTCAATTGTGATGAGCCTCTTAAAATCTCAGGTCAAAATGCATTGAAAAGCAGCCCTTCCTACTGATGTGATATGAAGAATGGCGATAATTGGGATCCAGGCAGGGCCCAGCATAGAGTATATTTATTAAAATTCTGTTTAATACTCTGAAATGAATAATATGGCCATGATGAAATCTTGATAGCCATTCATTAAATTTGTTTAAAAGTTTAGATCTTGTATACAAAGTCAGTACTATTTCAATAATTATCAGCCATCTACTTCCAATGCACAGATGAATTAGTATATTTATTTGCATATTTATGGTTTCTAATTTGTATATGTATTATATTAAGTGAAAACTTATTTGATTGGGGTGATTAAATAGTGGTCTGTTCTGCCTACTTTGAATATTTTGGTTTTGGTTTTGAGACATGATTTCATCATGTGGTCCAGGGATTGCTTGGAACTCAGCATGTAATCCAGGCCAGTCTCAAGCTCGTGATCCTCCTGCCTTTCATGACAAAGTGCTTGGATTATAGCCCTATGCCATGACATCTGGCAGAGAATAAATTTTTTATGAAATGTTTTAGGGCCAGGGATTTAACTGGGTGGTTTCAGCACCTGCCTAGCAAGCACAAGGTCCCGAGTTCTATTCCAGGTACCACATACCACAGTACTGAACATGGTGACTCATGCCCACCAATCATCAGTACCACATACCACAGTGCTGGGCATGGTGGCTCACGCCTGTAATCCCAGCACTGGGGAGGCAGAGGCAGGAGGATTGCTGAGTTCCAGGCTTGCCTGGGCTACATAGTGAGCTTAGGGCCAGCCTGAACTATAAAGTGAGACCCTGTCTCAAAAAGTTTCTGTCTTTCTAAGTATGATAAAAAAAAAATGTAGATTCTTTTTCATTCTTTACTCTTGCATAGATAGGACAAATACTAAAAATACTTTATAATTGAGGATGTATAGTGGAGTGGGTATTGTAATTATCAGATTAAATCAATAGTAACTATTCTGGTAGTTTTATAACCTATCCTCGAATTGAACTATAAAAACTAATCCTCAGTTGAGAATTCTGAATTTCTCCTAAGATAACAATTAAGTGATTGATTACAATAAACTATAAACATAGGCTAATTATGCAATTAATAATAGTTTAGGATTATGATAATCACCTAAACATAGTAGTGTCTACAATATTCTCATTGTTCTGGTTGGAGAATGGAAAAAATCCTCTTTGCTCTAGTCCCTCTGATCAACTCTGAGTAGCCTTGGGGTTTCTGCTAGAGAGGAAGATTTGGAGCGAAGTTTTTTCTAAGAGAAATGGAAGACATAAAACATTATTATGAACTATCTTGAAAAAACAGTTTATGAAGGAAGATGTTACTTGAATTATGCACAAACCAAAGACAATTTGAAAAGTAATGGAGAGTTATAAAACTGCTGCTGTTTCTATTATGTTTTTTTAAACAGGCTCATGCACAATTAGTTCGAGAAGTTGATGTGGAGAAGGTGTCTGCCTTTGAAAATCCATACGTAGATGCAATAAAGAGCTTGTGGAATGATCCTGGAATCCAGGAATGCTATGATAGAAGACGAGAATATCAGTTATCTGACTCTACCAAATAGTGAGTATCCAGCCGGGAGGCCTTTTTCATCTTTACTTTGATGTGAAATGTGCAGCACAATTATAACTTCAAAATCTGTGCTATGTATAAAGCAATCAGGTATAATGGTTACAATGTATAGGTTTTATACTATGCCAAGCTCATACATTTAAACTATATGATTAGAGACTGAAATCGTAAGTCTGGGAAAAAATTTCTTTCACTGGGGTTTTTTTTTTCCTGTTTAAAAAACAAGTGGAAGTGTCTAAGAAAGACTCTTTTACCACCCTTTCTCCTCCCCTAAATCTCAAAACAGTGATTCTCAAAGACATATACTATTATGATTTGAAATCTTATAATAATAACTTTTATATGAATTATGATAAGATCTTACTCATGTGCTAGAGAACACCTACACACATTAGAAGTTGTAAACAAAAATATATTTGATTTTATGCTGAGACATAAAACTTCCTAGTTGCCAGTTTTCAGACCCAGAACCTTGACTGCTTTCTGAGAACCACTATTAGGTTGATGGATGGCTTTTCTTTTGCATAAAAATTGTGAGTCTAATTTTCCATGCATTCCAGAATTATTTTGTAGGCTGTCAGTCAAATTCACATATCCTGAGAGGATTTGTATCCTACAGAGATCTATTCATTCTTTAGATTAAATCTTGCTTAGCAGAAAGACAGTAAAAATTTTGGCAATTATTAGATTAACGAAATCAAAGTAATCAGGAATCCAGATAATGAGGCGCCTGAAAAATGGTGGGTTTTTAAAAACATTTGGAGTGGGATAGGGGCTAGAATTTCTGTCTCCATTAATTATGTTAAACCAGGATTTGCCTCTTGTTTTGATTCTGGGCAGACAGAAGAATGAGTGGAAAATATTCAGCAGCCAGAGGCCAGTTCATATGATAAAGTGACCCAGTAGAGGAGAGCAGGCCCTTGAGAAAAATGAGCCCCAGTGGGCTGATTGGTATCGCTCAGTAATGCACCAAAGACCCAAGAACTTTGGGCTCTGTTTTTGCAGTAGTTACGATTTTACCTTTCCAGGCATGTAAGTTTTGATCGAGATGAGCATTAGAAATGCTGCTTCTTATATCCTATGGTAAGTTTGAATCACGTGACCCTGACACAGGACATAAAATGTTCCATGTTTGTTTTTAAGTAGCTTTTACCCCTCTGTGTGCTTCTGAACTGTGTGCTGTCTTCATTCTGTCTCTTCTTCCTTCCACATTTTCTCATAGCCTTTCTGTTCCCAATCTCTCCTGCTATTTTGCTTACTTTCATTCTTCTTTTCCACCCATCCTCTCTCCCTTTCTTCTTTCCTACCTCCTGAGCTCTTACTGTGTTTCTGTGAGTACAGAGATGGAAAATATGCATTCAGCTCTTGTCTGTTCCAAATTCTGCCCCCTCCACCTTTGACCAGCTGTCTGTCTTTTGCTTCCTTCCCCCTCTATCCTTCTGTTTCCTTTGCCATTTCAGATTTCATCCCTTTTCCATGTCTCTGTTATGTTTTATCTGTCCTCCCCTGTTCCTGCTCAGTATGTCTCCGCTTATTTACTCCCCCACCTTGTCTTTAATTCTCTCTTCTCTTCAACTTTTTTCACTCTTCACTGTGACACTGTGATATCTTTACTGAGTAGTACTTCATTTGAAAGGTACATATTTATATATTACAAAATTATATTTTTAAATTCTTGTACATCTCACTATTTTTCTGCTAAACCTCTGTCCTTTTACATTTATTTTAAATCCTGTCTCTTCTCCTGACCTCTTCCATTCTTGAATATTACCTATAATTATTGCCCTGGTAATGAAGTTTTGCTAGGCAGGGAATCAGAGCTCTAATGTGTAGTACTAATATGTAGTACTTATGCATACCAGGGTTAGGTTCCTTACTGAGGAATCTGGTTTGCCTCCTGTGCAGGGATGGATTCTCTGAAAAATTTGTTTGCACAAAAATATCTGTACTGGGTACTGTGACTAAATGTGTTCTTAAGATAAGCGTCTACCACCTCCAGTGATGTCACCCTAGGGTAGAGTCCACCTTGGAAATAGACCTGATTATTGAACACATTACTTATGATTGAGCCAGGCCACTATGTGGGCCATATGCCTCAGGCTGATGGAAAACTTTCAGATGATTTTTCCTTAAATAGTTCAAATCTCCCCTGGTAAGATAAGGATGGTTTCCTGGTAAGATAAGTTGGTTTCCTAAATTTCATATAGGGAAGTAAATACACCTACTATATGTACATATATTAATTCTTTTACTGAAATAATGTTACTTGTCCTTATACCCTCAGACATTTCAATATACATTTCTTTATAAAATATTGTACCTAAAATTAATAATCAATTCTTCTTATTCTATACCCTCTTCATAATCAGATTTCCCAGATTCTTCTGAAATGTCCTTTAAAGATAGTTGATCTTTAGTACTGTACATTAAACCTAGTTGTTATATTTCTTAAGGCTTTTCCAGTTGAGACTTGTTTTATGTTTTAGTAGCTGAAGAGATTGCCCTAGATTTGCCTGATTACTTTATTGTACATTTAGCTTGTTACTCTATCCCACAAATTTCCTGTAATCGGGAAATTTCATTAAATACTTGATTATATGCAGGGTAAACGCAGTGACTGGAAAGCATTATGTGTGATATTTTCATTGGCTAACCCATCACTGGTAGATTTACTGCAGTTTAAGGGTAGTGCCCCCTGCACTTGAGGCATATTTTGTCAGTTCGCTATCTTAAGTTCCCAATCAATTCTTCACGTGATGCTTCTAGTTGCAGTTGATGATCTCTGTCTGATTGACTAGGGTTGGTATAAGAATGACTTTCTACCTGTATCACTTGATTTATGTTATCATTCTTCTGTGAAACAGAAGGTACAAGTATATTTCCTAATCAAAAGATGTATGTTCCAGTCTTCTGTTTAAAATCAGTAATATGTTGCATGGGCTAAATAAATAAAATGATAACATTATAATTTATTATCTTTGAGAAAGATGGAATTGCTATGATACTGAGACAGCAAGCATAAACGGAGTCTCCAGAGCAGCCCTGATCGTTCGGGTCACTTTAGCTAAGTGTATCCTTAGCTAAATGATTGGTTGGTTCATTCCTTTTCTCTGGAATAGTTTATTTCAAGAAGGATGGAGACAGTTGATTCCTGCCAGCTATGTAAGGGATAGTATGTGGGAACCTGATTTAACTGCCCGTGTTTCTGACCTCTTCCGAGGGTGTTGCAGCACTCTGGAGAAGTCAGGACCCACATAATCTGGCTGAACTGCCTTAATCAGTCCCAGGAGGCTCGAGAAGTAGAATTACATTACTCTCCCTGCTGTGCGTTCTGGGGGACTTTTACCTTTTCTTTTCTCCCATAACCTCAACACTCTCAACAGAAATAGGTCTCATGGTGACTTGGATTAGTCATTATTGCTGAGTGCTGAAGGTTTCTCCAGAATGGTCATAGGAGATGCCTTGTGAGCCATGGAGACGGGGTGGTGAACATGCCTGAGTCCCAACACTGAATTCATTTTCATAGAATAACTCAAAATAATCATCTTCTTTGTATTCAAGACAAGTGTTACTCTTTTTCCTTTCAGATTTTTTTGTGTACATTTCCCTACCGAATACCTATTTATCTTGTTTCCTTAATATGATATTTCTGTGTCACTGTTTTCTGTTTTTTAAATAAAAATATACTTCATTGCTATTTTGAATCTAATTCTTTTTTTCCTTCCACCCTGCTTTGAACCTCATGTTTTACTCAAAATTCTTGGCCTACAGAAATCTTCCTGGACTCATGATCAACTTCTGAGCACTGACTATAGTGGCAGTTCTTCAGTTTAGATTTAGCGGATATGTAGTATCAAATTCTCACTTCAGAAATAATCCATGGAATAAAGGGTGGCTAATTATCACTATTTCTATTACCTTTTTATTGTTGTTTTGCCTCTTTTTTTAGACAGGCTCTTGCTTTGTAGTTCAGGCTGGTCCAGAATTCAGTATGTAGTCTAGGCTAGATTCGAACTCATGGCAATCCTCCAGCCCCTGCCTCCCAAGTGCTGAGATTACAGGCATGAACCACCATGCCTGGCACTGTGATATGTGGTACTGGGGCTCAAACTTGGGACCTTGCACTTGCCAGGCAGATGGTGGAACCACCACTGAACTAAATCCTTGGCTCTACTTGTATTACCTTTGACCACTGCAGAATTTTCTATTACCTTTGACCACTGTGAACTTTCAGAGCTGAAGGTATTTGGTTATTTCCCTGCCTTGTTTTTTTTGTTTCTTTTTCATTTTTTTAGTTTTTAAAAACTTTATTGGACACCCCCCCCCATTTTTAAGTATCTAAAAAGCTGTGTAATGAAAATTGACTATGTTTGGTATTTACTGCCCACTTACTAGATGTTATACTCTATGTATGGTAATTTACTTGTATTTCATCTAACCTTCAAAGTCTTACACAATGGTGCATATTTCTTATCATCCCCTTCTGATAGAGGAAGAATTTATGACTCAGGAAGATTGAGTAACTCATTCGTGGTCACACAGATAGCAAGGGATAAGAGTATGTTTGAATTCAAATTTGCTTATTTCAGAGCCTAAGCTTTTACTACTATGAACTAAAACCTCACATGAGGTAGATAGATGGAAGATAGATATACAGGTGATAATTAATAGTTGTTAAATAGATGATAGACTAATAGATAAATATCTATGAGCAGTTGTTTTATAAAAAATTACCATGAAATATACAGGGTTTTAATGTTTATCAGTGTTGTCTACACATAGTTTCATGGGGTTGAGAGGAGCAGTTATGTCAAATATACTGGAAAAGAACCCAAAAGGTTTGTTTGTTTTCCCAAAAGAAAAACAAATATCAGAATTTAACCATCATCAGAATTTAATCAGATTTTGTTAGGGATCAATTACTCATATTAACGTAGAAAATGTTCAACCCTTCAGATAACACAGAAGTTTTATTTCTGAATTGTAGCCTGCGATCTTTACTGCAACCCACCCCCACCCCCCGTCGTTTTTTTTTTTTTTTTAATTGGAGCCAGTATTAAGGACACGGTAAAGTGATTTGAGTTTCCCTATTTTTGCTTTGATTAGGCAATTGCTAGTAAAATATGCAATCAGATGGCTCAAAGGACAAGCAGCAGCAGAAACAAAGAGATGAAAAATTGCAGAAAATGGATAAACAGTTTGGGATAAATTTGCAATTAGATTTAATTTGGTACATTTTCCCAAGTGTATATAATGAAAGAAAAAAGAACATTCTATGATCCTGGAGAGTTTGCAGGTTTCTTTATTAATTTTTATTATTGATAAAAGAAACCTTAAGGGTTCTTTATATCTTTAGATAAAGAGCACAATAAACAGATGGTTGTAGGTTTTTCTTTTTTCTGGACTCACCACCTGTTTTAGTATGCTGAGGCATAAGGTCATATGAGTTCACTACCGACAGTACCAAAAGCTCCCTGACTTTAGCCAGAGAACACAAATCACAGTCATACTGTTTGTACATTTTAAAAAGTTGGTTTTGGCTGAAGACTGCCTTAAGAGAACAAATAATCTCTAATCTTACTTTACTGAGGTTCCCTTCAGAGATGCCAGGCCCTGAAATTTCTTATATAGTCCAGAGACCATAAATTCACAATATGCAGGAGATTCTCCCTTTGCCACAAGTGAATAGTGGCATTTATTTACTTATAGCCTCAGGTTTACATTTTTTAGTTTGATTATGCTATGCTAACTTAAAATACAAAAAAAAAAAAAAGAATTTTAGAGTAGGATAACACATGCAACCTGACCTACAGCCAATCTTTGAAGAGGTACCATATTGAAAAGCCACCATCTTGTGAGTCAAATACTTGAGCCCTAGGTTAAGTTGTTTAGCTCTTCTGGCCATCCTGCCTTTTCCCTTTATATGAAGGGGAATCAAGTTTGTTTTTTTTGTTTTTTTTTTTTTGAGACAGGGTCTCACTTTGTAGTTCAGGCTGGCTCTCAGCTCACTATGTAGCCTAGGCAAGCTTCGAACTCAGCAATCCTCCTGTCTCTGCCTCCCGAGTGCTGGGATTACAGGCGTGAGCCACCATGCCCAGTGTGAATCAAGTTTTAAGTATGTTCCAAACCCTTGAAGTCAGGAAAGATCATTGTATCTCAGGATTATTGGGTTGGAGACCAGTTACAGATGTAATTCCCTCTGCTGCTCACCACTTCCTGGGCCTTGGAACTAATTAAGCCTCACTTTCTCCCAGATATAGCATGTGATATGCGATCTTTAATTTCTCTTCTAAATTCAGATCTCTTGATTTCATTTCAGTACGCTTAACCTTTATCTTAAAGAAGTCGTTATCCTATGCAGCCAAATGAAAGCCTGACACCCATGTAATGAACAGAGAAATTACGTGGTTAAATTGTAAGAGCTGCTTTCTTTAAAGAGGGCATTGATCTTGGATGCGGTACCATCTTTTTACTTGAGTGATTTACTTTCCTTTATTCTAATTTTGTCATCTAATGGGCCACATCTACATTTTGCAGCAATAAAGTAAAGCAAGCAAAACCCTTGGATTTGTCTTTGATAGTGAATTCTCATGCTACAAAGAAGTCTTTGTTATTTCTTTTCAGGATGCTTGAATCTCACAGAGGTAAAAAAAGTATCACAGATGAAAAAGTCTTAGATGTGTTTGACTATTTTCTAATCTGCAGTAGAGAACACCATAGGGGAAAAGGGTTGGAAGTGCCTTCTTTTTGCCATTCCTATTTGCTTGACAGCCTGTTGGTTGTGAGAGACCGGCCTCCATTTGTCTGTAGCTGCCTGTTTACATGTTAAGAGGGCTTTTGCTCTTCAATAATTTGATCTTTTTATATCTCTCTCCACAGTCTTCACGATGATGATGTGCCTAGCTAAAATCTGTGGCACTGTTACCATAGAACAGGATGACCCACTGCCTATTTTTATAAACAAAGTTTTACATAGCTGTGGGCATTCCTTTATGGGTTGTCTTAGGTGCTTTTGCATCCAGCTGCAGAATCAGATAGAACAGAGACCATGAGGCTCACAAAGCCTGAAGCATTCACATAGGACTGGGGATTTAGCTCAGTGGTGCCACATCTGCCTTGAAAGCACAAGGTCCTGAGTTTGATCCCCAGTCCTAGGAAAAAAAGAAAAACATCCTGAAACATTCACACATATAGACAAATAATTTCAGCTTCTACAGAACAATGAAAAATTGAAAAGCAACTAGAACTCTGTTTTCACCATTTAGATAAGTGCCTAACATAAGATTCTAATTCTCTGAATTAACCTTGAGGTAAGTTTGACAGTATGGAGAGAATGGTTGGCTTGCATTCCTTCACCAGTCCTTTGTAGAATGAAACTTATGATGAGAAGGGAGCACAGAATGCTGGGTTTGTATTCCCTGGCAATACCTTTAAATGCCACAAAAGAACATCTAGTACTAAAGATAATGCAGATGACTAGAAATATTCATTGAGTTGATTTGGCCCTGAGAACAAGCTCTGTGACTCATGCATCATGACTTTTGCTCCACAGTTTTATGCTGTGCTGTAGCTGATTTAGGAAAGTGTAATAGGATATAGCAGTCATTTGAAACAAAGGTAGGATCGACAGGCTTTGGTCAGAGCCTAGTAGCACCTGTACTTGACTAGAGGATGCCACCTTCAATCACAGGTGAGCCCAGTGATTGGGAGAAGAGGTTGTCTCTCGTCCTGTAGCCTAGAAGATGTTCATGCAATTTTCATTTTTGTCACTCGGCCTAGCAAGCAGTCTTTGGTCACTGATGGCTGACTCCTACATGCTTGTTCACTATCACCATGTCTTTTCCAAGAAATGACTCCAATTTTGATTTGTAATTAGTTCCCAATAAGTTGGGATGAACAACTCCGTGAGGCCTCCTCATCCTTATCCAAATGGAAGGCTCTGATCCCACACAAGCTGTATCCCAGGTTAAAGTAACATTTTCCTTTTTCTTATACTTCATCTTCAGTGCTAAATAAGTATCTAGCTCATTGTAGGCTTCTAGCAAAAGTTGTGAAATGAGTGAATTATACACAAATAAGGAAAGTCTGTGCCTTTTGTAATTTCTTCCCATGGCTCTTACCTCTTTTGTTTGCTCATTTAAATCCCATTCTGTCTGTGTGGTGTAACTCACCCTCCTCTCCCACACACTATTCTCCAGTGATTGCAGTTCATAATCATCTCTCTCTTCTTATTGCATTCATAGTTAGCAGCTCACAATTTGGCACTTAATTGTTTCTTAATTGATTCATCTGTGCTATCTTTGCCTCCCAGAGAGTCTGATGTCCCTAAGGGCAAAAAATATATTTTTACACATTTTGTACCAGCTCCTGGTGCTAACTTTCCTTCAATCCAGCACACACTGCATTAGAATTTAATGTATAACAAATTCTCAGTAAAAAGGTGTAAATTTTCTGAATTCTAAATTGCCATTCCATTTCAAGGCAGGCAGACTAGACTAAAAAGCAGTCTTTTCATATTTCTTGATACATTTTAGAGTTGTGTCAAAATTAACAACTGAGTTAGCTCTGTGAAAGATAAAATAACAGTGCAACAGGCAATTTTATGTATTTGTTTATGTAAGAGTTTTGGGTCTTTGTGTTGCTCAGGCTGGTTCAAACTCTTGGGCTTAAGTGATCCTCCTGAGTGCCTGGGACTATAGATGTATACCACTGGACTGGCTGATTTACTTGCTGGAGCAACACATTTGAGAACTTAGCTCTGTGAGCCCAGTCCTGGCCCTGGCCCTGGGCTGTGTGTATGGCCCTTTTCACCAATTGGCATTCATAGACTCTTTATGATAACCATTAGGAACAATTCTTAATTCCTAAGACTTGTAAGATACTGAAACTGGGGCTGGAGGGTTAGCTCAGTGGTTCCGGCGCCTGCCTCACAAGCGCAAGGTCCTGAGTTCAATCCCAGTGACCACATAGAATGCTGGGCGTGGCGACTCACGCCCACCAGCAATCAATACCACATACCACAGTGCTGGGCGTGGTGGCTCATGCCTGTAATCCCAGCACTTAGGAGGCAGAGACAGGAGGATTGCTGAGTTCGAGGCTTGCCTGGACCACATAGTGAGCTCAGAGCCAGCCTGAACTACAAAGCGAGACCCTGTCTCAAAAAAAAAAAAAAAAAAAAAAAAAAAGATACTGAAACTGTTTCCCAAATGCACTGCTAGGATCTTTCTAAGAGATACTCAATTTAATTTTAGGAATTTGATTTTTCTGGATTGGCTTAGATCTTTGGTATAGGAAAATGAAAATGCCTGCTCTCCAAGACTTCTCTTTTTATTTCATAGAATCATTTGCATTGAATAGTTTTCATAAATCCGAGGTTATAACAATTACTACATTGTGTGGTCTTTGTTTTACACCTGGAATTTTTGTCTGCAAGGCTTACTTTGTATTAACAAAATGCCTACAATAAGTGCTTAAACTCTAATCATGGTGTGCCCAGTGGTGAAAAGACAAAGGAAAGTCGATTTGCCCTCTACTGAATGAGCTTTTTGGAAATGGAGGTGTTTGTGTGCTGTACATGTAATTCCGCACAGCTGACTGCCCAGCCAGCCTGGCCAGCCCAGGTCAGATTTCTGCCAGCTGAAGAAAGGACTTTCTGGGTCACGGTGCCAAAGCCCAACTTGACTCTGCTCTCAGAGTAGCAGTTTTATAGAACTGTTAACTATTATTCCTTTTAGTTTTTTAAAGTTCATATTGATTTTTTAACCCTTTTTCTCTTGAATCTTTTTGGCTATACAGCATCTATACAAAAACTGTGTGTTTCTGGTTTCTCCTTAGCTTCCTCTGCTTTTGACAGTGTCAAATATAGTCTCATGGCATGATCCAGCTTTCAACTCCCCACAGGCCATTTCTTCTCACAATGAGGTCTTCTTAATTTTTTTAAATGAAGTTGACCTAGTTTTACTAACCTTCTTTTTAATAATTAAAATTGTGAAACCCTTCCCAGAATAATTTTCTGTGCCGTAAGTTCATCTTAGTATTGAACTTGAACTGTTATAAATGCAATCTGGCCATGGAGGCCCTTACACAGAAGGTGGAGAGCGCCCAGCCACAACTGATGGCATGCTACACTGAACGTCCTACAATACTATTTTCATTTATCTTATTAAGTAGATTTGGTTGGATTTGCACCAAATGTCACCCATTTCTTTTTTTACTTACCATCCCCTTTTTCCCTTTTGGTATAGTTGCTGAGATTTGTATAACTCATTTATTTATTTATTTATTTATTTATTTTAGCCCTTGTCATATGATATATTTTGCTTGTCACATCATGGCTCTAAATGTTGTTCTATGTTTCCTTCATTTAGAAAAAGGTACTTGAATTTTTAATTTTTATAATATTTTGGGTTTAGATTTCAGTTGTCCTTCCAGTCATGGGTAATGGGTGTTTCTTTTTAGTTTTAAAAAGAGTTTTAGAAACAAGCCTTCATTACATGTCAAATGGAAGAAAGTATAACTTAAATATGAAGGTCAACTCCCAAGCTGTTACTGACAAACTGTTATTAATTAAGGAACAGTTGGAATTTTTAAAACATATATAGAAAGATGCCACTTATTATTTTAGTGAAGTTTAAGCTTCATAATTGTTTTTAATCACTTAAAGTTGTGGTTTATATCCCTTTTCTGCCTTTCTAAAAGCCAGAGATGATCCAAAAGTTAAATGTAGAAAGAATGTAAAGGTTATAGAATATGAACTAGTTAGCATAATTTTCTCATATTTGGTGTACAATCAGTCATACTGCTGAATGATGTTTTATGGATTACTAGCAAAGATTGGAGATTATGCAAACAAGTTCCCTGAAAATTACTGTGCCCCAAATATAACAAACATTCTGCTCCTGCTAAACTCCACTTCTCCTTTTTGTACAGCCCCTTTCTTACACAAAGGTAAATTCTGTGTGTATGCAAGAAATTTCATCCAGTGAATCTTCATATTCTTATCCACCCTCATGGCTTGTCAGACATGTTAAACTCCAGATGACTCTGCGTTTTGCTCACAGTAGAAAAGGAAATGTCAGAATAGTACCGTTCAAACCCCTCTCTTGCCTCACTTTTTACAGAAAACAATCCAGCTGTATTTCTCCCCTTAAAGAGATTATATCAGAAATGTCTGTTATCAGGGTGCCACCTCTGTAGTTTGCACTAGATTAGACACAACTTCCAGGCCTGAGAGCCTGTCTTCAGCAGGTATAAGAACATGTAAATTACATCAATCTATAACCAAGACCTAAAGAAGAAAGTACGGAAGTGCATCTGTCTGCTAAATGAAGTTAAGCCAGTAATGCCTTTCCTTTTTCTGTTGTTTTTAAATTTGTCAGAGACATTTTAATTCAGAATTTAGTTCTTACATAATGCAAACCAGTAATAGCCCAGAGAGGTAAATACATAAAAATAAGTAGCTAGCAGCCTCCCTCTTCCCGTATTTCCTGCTGTCCTAAGTACTCAGTGCTTTCCAGAGCAGAGTTGTAATTGGCACAGTGTGCACCCGCTGTGTGTCCCAGGCCCCAGCCAAGAGTTGGTGTTAATAAACCTATGAAAAAGCTTATATGCACCTAACCATTGAGTTTGAGAACCATAACTGACCTGGCAAACACAGGTGGGTGATTGCTGAATTTTTTTATTACCAGGTATAAATTATCAATTGTAGTCACAGTGCAACGGAAAGTCATATGCCATAAAGGGATTGAAATAAAGTGAATTTAAAACAGTGAAACCTCCTTTATAAAACATACTCTAAAAAATGGTTTGTCTTCTAGATAATTAAATCCAATGTACACGATGTCAACTTTCTGTCTGTGACATCAGCCACTTGTTACACAGACAGTGCCTTGGAAATGTACCTGTGCCTGTTGCTATAGCAACATCCTAAGAATGACCTCAGCAGCCACTCAGAATCATTCCTACAAAACAAATTATGGCTATAATTAACTCTCTGAATTTACCCTGCAATATAAATTTGTTCAGACCTTCGTGTTTCTTTTTAAAAGGTTAAATGAATAATCCAGTAGAAACCTCTTCCCTCTCCAATCTTCTACAAGTTTTCCCTTATAATATGAAACACTTCGGTGGACGTTACAGTTCACAGGTTTTTCTATTGCCTTTTCTAAAAATGTAACAAACATTAACAAATGAAAGGATGTACTCATCTTATCATGCCAGAATTCCGTTTCTAAGGGAACAGAGTGGCTTTTTTCCCCCTCAGCAAATGTGAAATGCAGCAAATACTGGGAATTCATCCTCTGATCCTGTGAGCCCAGGGTGGAGACAGCCCGTAGAACTGCTGCTTCTGCAAGCAGATCCTCCACATGCCAGCCCCTCCTCGGCAAGGAAAATGGTGGTTCTTCGTCACCTCCACGCTTTACCTGGTTTACAAGTTGTGCTTTCAAGCCTGTGCAGCTGCCCAGATCTTCAACTGGGAGAAAAGTAGTTTGTATGTCTTCTGTTTGGTTGAGGAGTTTGTTGTTTTATTTTTCTTTGCCTTGTTGTGGGGTGTGTCGTAAATGTGGTACACTGCAAATAGCAGAATTGGATGCAGTTCAGAAAGCTTTTTGGTTAAACTAGATTAACTTTTTACACCAAGGTAAGTGAGTTTTTCTTTTCACCACTCAACTGAGGCAGAAGAACAAAGAATGCAAACAGGAACCATCACTAACTTTTGAGTTAATCAGAAGCATAAGCAACATCTTTAAAGATTTTTGCCTTGCAGTCCAGTATGTTGGTCTCATGATAGTGAACAGTGCCGGCGAACTTGTGTGCGCTGTGTCTTTACTCTCTATGCACTGTACTGCCTTTGAACGGGAATGCAAGAATAATAAAGAGAAAAAACATATTTTTGCAAGTATGAATATTTAGGAATTTAGGTAATGTCTGAATAGGACACTGGATTCATGGAGAGGTTCCATAGGCAACTTTTTAAGAGTAGCCTCTAACCTCTTATAAAAGGAGGTTTTCAATTGTAGTTGTATGCCTGGATTCCAGCTTACACAGCTGTGTTTCTTAGAGAGCTCAGTGCATCCTTCAGGCTATCTGTGCCCCTGCTGTGCTGTTCAGTAGTTAATCTCCCACCTTACATGCTTTTTTTTTTTTTTAAAGACTTGGACCCCTGGCCTCACCTGAAGTAAATCCCAGCTTCCTACCCTACTTTGTGGTTCTAGAAATTGAACTAAAGGCCTTTATATAGAGCTACATCTCCAGTGCTCCCCCCACCCAGGATCTTGCTCAGTGGCCCAAGTTGGGCTCAAAGCTGTGATCCTCCTATACCTCCCACCCCATTTTAGCGAATGCCACCCAGCCACATGTGCTGTTTCTGTGAATACTTACAACCACTTAGCTTTTTAAATGGAATGGCAGTGAGTAATCTGCTGGGTTCATCTTCAGGAAGCAGAAAGCTGTGATTTCCCTTTACTTCACAGTATGTTGTACAAAGTTAGCAATTGTCCATTCTGACTTCTGTGTATGGTAGTAAGTGAAGACATGTGGGCAGTGTAATTTATAAGTCTGCTTGTCAGTGTAATTTTAAAGTTCTTTGCTCCACTTGACTTAAGTTCTTGTGTATAATAGTTAAATTAATGGGGATTTTGTGGATTTCAGAATGTGTATTTATGTTTTTCACACGCAGGAACTGACACATTAGAAAACTATCCATACAGAGTAGCCAGTTGACTTTGTATATAAGATAGGCTGGGTTTAGTTTACCTATAGAATGGGATGTCTGATCAACTCCCAGAGGATGGGCTTCTTAACCTTATCAGACTACTCTAAGCCTGTACCAAATTATGTACTAAAATCTTGGGAGTAGCTTATGGTTGTGCATTCTATCAGCTGATTCCACTTGGCCACGAAAATGCTGCCAACTGGAGAATCACTGATGTGTCTGGGATGAGGCCTCTGCAGTGCAAAATTATTCACTTTGTACTAGGAATTTCCAGAGTCTACAAATCTTACAGAATTAACATAATATTTCCTTTTTAACACAAGTTTCAAATTTAAGGGTATATTAGTGTAGAAACACAGCTAGTAAGAATGGAGTTTAATGCTGCAACTAAAGCTCAGTATAGCAAGTCCATCCACCCAACAAATATTCATTCAGTACTGATTACTTGGCACTAAGATGGACGTACAAATGCCAAAGACAAGGCATTTGTCTTGTCTGGTTAGATCACATTAACTGAGTACACTATCTGTGTTGCTACTGATTGGATTTGAATAATGGTTTAACATTTTCTCTAAACCTTGTTCACAAATTAGTTACTTTTTGTGTACACAGTTGTGTGTTTTCAAACATATCTGTCCCATCTTCTCCAGGGCAGAGGAGAGCATCTTGGAAATAATAAAGATAGCAGTTGAAATAATCATCTTCACCTGGTTGTAATCAATTCTATCAAATTATATCATTCTCAGCATTGCAAATAATGCTTTACACTTTGAAAGATTATAAAATAGATAGATTTTGGAAATAGAAAATTCTACTGATGTGGAGTACAAGTGTTTGCTAAGGGTTAGGGTTGGCAGATGTAATAAAGCAGTTTCTATGTAAGATTGAATTGTTCCAATTGGTGAGTGTATGAATCTATACATGTGATACAATCTCAGAACTAAATACTACTCCAAATAGATATACATATGTATATCTGATACTTATGCATATGGAAATATGTATACATATATGCACATAGGTGAACTCAAAATAAGGTCGGTAATGTAGCTAATATTATGTCATTATATTAGTGTCAGTTTCCTGGTTTTGTAAGATGTTACTAGAGGAAATTTGGAGAAGGATATAAGGAAATTCTCTGTAATACTTTTTGCTGCTTCTTGAACCTCAATTATTTCAAAGTAAAATTTTTTAAAAGAGAATAAATAAGTATCATGACAAGAGAGTTTAGTTGTCAACCTCAACATTGAGAATTTCTGACCTTAGATATTATTAATGTAGTAACTCAAAATTTTGTGGCTTCACTTTAATCCTGAATGACTTAGGCTTTAGACAGATTTAGAACAGAGTATTCTGCTGACTTCTTTTAGGGGAATAAGGAAATTCCTTCTAGGAAAAGTCTTCGATGTCCTACAGAAAACCTTATGTCTAACTTGGTTATTCATTTATTTATACAAACTAAGTTTAAATAATGTAGAACCATTTGTTTCAAACCATTTGCTTTATCAACCAGACCTGCTAAATGAGTAGAGTGTAGGAGACTCGGGAATTTGGATTTCTTAACCTTTTTCTACCCCATCCTTTAATTTTTGTATAGATTATAACTGATAGGCAAAAATGAGAGCTGTGAATAGATAACCCATAGAGGGAGAGATAACCTGCTTCTGAGCAGTAGAAGGTTCCATCCATTTCCATTTCTTTGTTTCCTGAACTTCTCTACCTCTTTCTCATATTATTTTCTTCATTTCTCTTATAATTCTTTTTACCTTTCTCTCTCCATGAGTGTGGAGGGATGATGTCACTGACATTCTCGTTGTCTTTTCTCTCCCTAGCTATCTGAATGACTTGGACCGCGTAGCTGACCCTTCCTACCTGCCTACGCAACAAGACGTGCTTAGAGTTCGAGTCCCCACAACAGGGATCATTGAATACCCCTTTGACTTACAAAGTGTCATTTTCAGGTAGGAACTGAATCCATAAGACCTGCTTTTTCTGTTTCAATGCCTTGAGTACATTTGATGAACTCTGTAAATATTGAAATGTGTAGGGTTTGAAAGAACATAGCTTCATGTGAGTTATCATTGGAAACAAATGAAATAATATATCCCAGGAACAGAAACAGAAGATACTAGGGCTTTCTCATCAATTTAAATTAACAGGAAGTTAATTAAATTTTAGTTTATTGATATTTAAGCAAAATCAGTTACTCAAACATTGGTCCTAACTATCTTTCTTTGTTCATTTAACTATGGGGCTATAGGTATATTTTTACAGTTTCATAGAATATGATCATATAGAAATTATGTTTTTAGAAATATTCATGTTACTGTTTCCTCTATACTACCTGGCACCAATGTAACATTTTTCAATAGCAATAAAACCAAGTTTCTTGGATTTGTTTCAAAATTTATAATTTTGTAAATGAGTTCATTATCCTACTCTAAATATATGTAGAAAAATAGGATGAAAATAGTACCTCCTTTTTACTGCTACTATTCTTTCTGGATAATACTTCAACAAAAGTGTTCACGTTTTCTTAAGATGCAAAAAAGTAAAAATACTATCATATTACATGAGCACTCAGTTGTAATGTTAGTAAACAGGTCAAAGGGCTTTACCTGTCTTTGAGTTGAGTGTGGACATTGAGGTCCCCAGGGGCTCACTGAATACAGATGTGTACAGTACCGGATAGGAAGCAAGAGTTACTCATCAACTTTCTTAGCTCTCTGTGACTAATTGGCACTCCATCATTTCTTGCCAAAGCACCATTTTTTAAATTATTCCCTGCCCTTGAGAGTAATCTGCCTATTGCACACTGGTCCAAAAGATGTAACCATAAAAACTGGTGGAATTTTGAAACTGTTTATGAGTCTTAGTTTGTTCATCTGTAAAATGCCTGTAGCTCTGGCATGGTGTACTTAAATTTTGAGTTGATAATATTTAGAGATCTTAAATTTGAGATACTCCCAACTCATTTTCTTTTATAATCATATTACAGAGTATTTTCAGAATTCATGTAACATTTCATGGTGATATTCTCTTTCATATTACTTTACAATTAGTGTGGAAACCAGATTAATATTACATCTTATTTTTTTCCAAATCTTGTGCACCAGCTTTTGAAGGACATTTTTGTCATTGCAGTGAAAGTACTATTGACTAGAAGCATGATTTCCTACTGCCATCAGAAATGTCCTGTGGGGTCCATTGTGATAGGATTCCCTGGATCAAGCAGTATGTGTAAATGGCAGTATTTTGTACACATGAAGACAAAGAAAAGCCAGCATTTTAGTATTTCTCAGGATTCAAGAATTCTGGTTTTGATGTCCTCAGTTCTCTTTGGAGCTATCATTTTGTCCCTTAGATTTCTCTTTTTGCTTTTGAAGACTTTTAGAAGCAGCTATTAAAAGCTGCTTAGGTTCTTAGTTTAGGCTTAATTCCTTTAGACAGGAAAACACCAAGAGCAACTGTCTTTATTTTTGCTTTTTTGGAGACAGGGTCTCGCTTTGTAGTTCAGGCTGGCCCTGAGCTCACTATGGTGCCCAGGCAAGCCACCGCGAACTTAGCGATCCTCCTGTCTCTGCCTCCCGAGTGCTGGGATTTCAGGCGTGAGCCACCACGTCCGGCATTGTGGTATGTGGCATTGATTCCTGGTGGGCGTGAGTCTCCACGCCCAGCATTATATGTGGTTACCGGGGATCGAACTCAGGACCTTGCGCTTGTGAGGCAGGCGCCGGAACTACTGAGCTAACCCTCCGGCCCCAGCAACTGTCATTTTCAACAGAGGCCTAAACTTATATAGATAAACCTCAAGTTCTGAATGTTCTTTCCTATGAACATGTGCATTTCAGTGAAGCAGTGGATTCAACAATTTAAAGAAACTTTGATTCTAGGCCCTGTTAGATAATTTTACATATGTGCGCGCGTGCGTGTGTGTGTGTGTGTGTGTGTGTGTTTGTGTGTGTGTGTGTGTGTGTATAATGTCAACGTTAATGTCTGAATGGGAACTAGACAATGAGTTGTGTTTAAAAAAATGATAGCTTCTGTGTGGTATCATGTATCCTTTCTTTGCTGTTGTTCTGTTTTGTTTATATTTTTGAGACAGAGCCTGGTTATAGAGTTGAAACTAGCCTTAAACTCACAATGATCCTCCTGCTTCAGCCTCTGGAGTGCTAAGATTATAGGTGTGCACCACCATGCCCAACTGTTTTGTAGCATCTCTGTGTCTTGCACCATGCTTCATTTCCAGCATGTTACCACATTGTTTGTGCACAAAGCTCATTATACCAACTCACTTGACATGGCTGAGCCTGTCCTAAATGGTCAGTACTGGGAGGAGCAAAAAGCTCCAAATATTTACTGGATTAATGAAGAGTAAGTAGGGTCTGCCTTGCATTTAGTTGAAGCATCATTTGGTATTGAGATGTGTAGCATCTTATATCTTCTCAGTGTGATCATTCCTTTTATCCTCAAGAAATATGCAAGGATCTTTATTCTGATTTTATAGGAAATTTTAGGATTTGTCATTATGGTTCAACATAAATAAAACTCATTTTTCTTGACTTCAGTGCTTAATTAAATGAAATGCTATCTTGCTTGGAGATAATGATTTTGCTTACAAAACTATAATTTTAGGATTTTTTATTCAGAATGTATTGACTTTCTATAGGTAACAAAATTAGTAGACAGTCATATACTGTATTAATTACCATTGACTTTCAAGAGAATTTTTTGAGTAAGTAGTGCTGTATTTATATTGATGTTTTAAGTTTTTCTTAACATATCATTAATATGAATATTGTTAATATTGCAGAATGGTTGATGTAGGGGGCCAAAGGTCAGAGAGAAGAAAATGGATACACTGCTTTGAAAATGTCACCTCAATCATGTTTCTAGTAGCACTTAGTGAATATGATCAAGTTCTCGTGGAGTCAGACAATGAGGTAAGTACTCTCAGGCAATGAATTATCATTATTATTGGCTAGAAATAAATGCTAGAAAGTAGGGTGTAAATGGGGCATGTGATTTCGCTTCTGTTAAGCAAGACCTTCATTGCTTTTTGTCAGTTAAGTTGGTTTTAGGACTTTTTAAATAATCAAAGATAACCTTGTGGAACTGCATGGTACACTTAGAGTGGGAAGCTTTTCTGTCAGGTATTTGAGCAGCTCTGTGTGCTCATATCTGATTAGATCCTGTTTGATGCTTTTAACACTAGCACAGTTTCTGAAAATGAAAATAACGTAGATGTCCCATGGCTAATCACCAGATCATTTCAGAGCTTTCTTTCTAAAGGGTTAGAATTAGGAATGAGTCACTGTTCTGTTTTTATTTTGTTTATATCATTGTGTGATGGGTGGGTCCTGAAGAGTACTAAGAACCTCTTCTGGCAAATATGAATAACTGTGCAGCTGGCTCTAAATAAGTTCATTAGGGAGCCACAGAAGGTGTTGGTGCATGGCCTTTTTGCTCTTAGAGAATTCTGTAGTTTGCTTTGTAGCTTTCCTTCCACCAAGCAGAGAGCAGCTGAAGAAGTGTCTGGAAACTCATTCAGTACTGTGATCTCTTCCCATTGCAGAGAGACTTCACAGGTGTAAATGTGGATTATGTAGATGGTAAAGGTTTGATGATGAGTCAGAGTTGATTGTGGAAGATAATTAGGGGGTGTAGAAAACTGTCTTTGAGCTAGAGTTGCGTGCATGTATCATAATGGAGACAGTAACACTGTTGATCCTCTTGGTGGCAGAGCTTATAGACTGATATGCCAATGAGTATTAAATACCCTTTTCATGGGGTAGAAGATGAAAAGAAGAAAGTTAATATGTTCAATAGCTGGTTAAATAAGATCTGACATTAAAATATAATTTACACACTGCATTTTTTGGATTCATGTAGATTTCTACATTTTGGTCTTTAAAAAGTAATTTTGTTTATTTTTTACAGGTCTTAATAGGCCCATTAAAATTCATACCCAATTCCCTATAGTATTTTTTTTAATCCATAGGAATAATGAAATTCCTATAAACCAGTACTGCTTAGAGAGTTGATGATTACCTATTTGTGTGTTTTTATATCCTTCCTGGGTTGCCAGTATTTTTAGAATGAGGCTGGTTTATCAGTTATTTTCTCCTGTACCTATAAAGCAAAATGACTTTAAATATGCTATGAAATATGACAGTTAGCAAAATATGTTAGGCAACTGCTATGAGAATTTTAACTACAATATCTCTTTATATTTTTTGTCTTTATATCTGTGCCCATATCTATCTTGTTCCATAGTCCTTGGATGTTGCGTTTTGAATATATTACATATTTTAGAAGTAGGCTTATTATAAAATTTCTGAAAATACTTTGACAGTTTGCCTACTCTTTTAGGAGCACCATAGTGTCCAAAGTTTTGAAAATGGTGAGAGTAACTTTGCCCTAAAGTTAAAGATTATCTTTTCTTTTCTTTGCATGCACATGTTTGTGCATTTGTATGTTATTAGGAATTGAACCCAGGGGTTTGTGCATGCTGGGTAAATGCTCTACTGCCAAAGAATATTTTTTTGAGGCCGAGTCTTGCCAATAAGTTACCCATTCTGGCCTCAAACTACCTCAGCCTCCCAGGTGGCTGAGATAGAGGTGTATGCCACTGTGCCCAGCTTGAATTCTCAACTTTAGTTTTCTACTCAGTAAAATAGAATTTACATGAATCAACTACAGCATATAGAAGACATAAAGAGCGTACATAACTATATTTTCTGTTTACATTATAGCTAGAGGAAGATAAGTATTTATAAATTCACATTTTATATGTGATAAATGGTATTGTTTATAAATAAATAGCATGATTTAATGGCAATCAACTTGTTACCTTAAAATTTGCAAAATAGAATAAGAAAGTAGATTCTTTGGATAACTCATCAGTGAAGTCTAGAATACAAGATCAGGTGGTTCTGTTATCTAGACTTTATGCATTCTGTTTTTCAACTGACATTGATAATGATCAGATTTTTATATGGAAGCATATTAATTAACATACAATGACATTGTTTTGATGCCATAAGTGTCAGATATCATAAAGTTTCCTTCATAACTTTTAGTGTATAGATACTGTGTTTATAGGTATTATCACTGGTGGTTTGATTCTTAAGTTCATGCATTGTATGACTGACTGCAGGAGTTAGACTTACTGTTTTCATTATGAAACTCTAAAACACTTGAGAATGTTTTGAAAGTCTGGATTATAATTTGGTGAGATCAAAGCCTCACTCAGTATGGTGTTCTTTTCTGAGGTTTCACGTCAAATCTGATGGTCTTATTGGAGATAAACTTTAAGTACCATAAGAAAAATGCTACCAGTCAATTACTCCATCCATGTTGGCCACAGTCAGCACTAACACTGTTGTCAAGTTGTTGACAACACTAACAGTGTTGTCAAGTCAGCACTAACAGCATTGTCAAGAAATATTTGTTGATATTGGATTCAAGTTACATTCTCCTTTTTTTATGTTTTCACTTGTACTGATAGATGAAGTTTCCTTTCCAGCCTCTTAAGCCATTAAAGAAATTTAGAACTACAGGATTCTAGTTTCTCCAAATGTTGTAGTTTTAGTGAAACAAAACTAAAATAAACCCCTGAGGAATTTCTGTTCTTGGTTTTGAAATCTGATGTTCATAACTTTAATTCAAGGCAGACATTGGTGTGCTTCCCTTGGTATATATTTGTAAGAAAAACCTGGGTATGAATTCTGGTAGCATCTCTGTCCTGGGGAGATGTGGAAAATGCACCACACACCATGAGCAAAAGCATCTAAAGAAATAGTTCAGAGTATTCCTTTTGCTTTTAATACATTGCATGATTTTATGTATTAGTAGTTAAAACTTTATGTAGGTCTGCCTTTGTTTAGCTCCTGAGCCTTGCTTTTGTTTGTGGAATAAATTTCCTTTCTTTTTTGTCTCCATAGAAGGAAACATATTGTCCAATAGTGGGTTAGAATAACCAGTGTAACAGAACTGTGTTGATTTTTGTTTCCCTTTTTTCTTATTTTTCTTACATTAACACACGCTCATTGACCCAACTGACATGCTATAATCACTCTATGAGTACATTATTTGGGCCAGAGGTTGAGCTCAGTGGTTTCAGCACCTGCCTAGCAAGTGCAGGGTTCCTGGTTTGATCCTGGTAACCACATACCACTATGCCAGGTGTGGTGACTCACCCCCACCAGCAATCAGTACCACATACCACAGTGCTGGGCATGGTGGCTCACACCTGTAATCCCAGTACTCGGGAGAGTGCAGAGGCAGGAGGATTGCTGAGTTCAAGGCTTGCCTGGGCTACATAATGAGCTCAGGGCCAGCCTGAACTACAAAGTGAGACCCTGTCTGAAAAAAAAAAAAGTACATTATTTTTATGATACTGAAAGCACAGAGCATACAATAATGATTCCCATTATATCTTTCAGTTTATCAGTGTTGACCTGCCTTTTAGCGTTCATTTTTCTAGCTTTCCATTTCATGAATATTTGAGCACTAATGCAAGGATACTTCCTCAGACATTGCCCCAGAGTGTCTTCCAGGCCAAGATCTTTATGCAATATAAAAGACTGAGATCTTTTTCTCAGCTGCCTTTTTAAAAATGTAACTTCTGACTTACTAATCCTCTTGAAATAGTCATGACAAATTATGGAGTGGTTTTAATGAAGTATCTAAGTAATTCTGTGAAACTATGCCTTCCATTAACCAACATGAATTCCCCAGCATTGATTCTCGTGCCTGTCTTTCAAACCTGATTTTGGGGGTTGCTTAATTGATAAAAGAGAGAGCAGAAATTTTAACTACCTTTAATGCTGGATAGCTGTTAAAAATGCTCTAAAGCCATTTAAGCTTCTTGCAGGGGGAAGATCAGTTTTGATGGCACAGTATATATTACAAGGACTAGGATTAAGACCAGTATCAGGTCCTCTTCCTTCTAGACCAGCTTCTTTCCCCTTTCTCACAGCATTTTCTAGAAGTTTGACATTCTAGAGAAGAAGCTAGAGGATCTGTTAGGTAGCTAAGAATATGGAAGTAGAATGGCAATTCTTCTCCTTCAAGAAGAAATTGAAACAGCTCTAAGATCTTACTGTGTTGATAGACAGTAATACACAAGCCAGAGATCCTTCACTACTAATTCAGTCCTGTATTGCTCATTTGATTTTAAACTCCCTTAAAACACAGACCAAAGTAGACATTTGTTTCACATACTTCTGTTATATAAGGTTCTAAAATGAAGTCATTTTGAAGGTATTCCACTGGAACCCAGTCTGAAGATTTTCTTTAAAAGTATGAAATGTGCTATATACCTGCTGGCTGGGTAAAGGATTTGTTTGTCATTAGCAGCTACAAAACTTATTCCACATGTTCTGAAAGCCTTAATGATGGAAATAAAGCATGATCATTAGTATGGAGGATCATACACTTCTCTGTGCAGCTCAAAAATAAAGATACATGAAGGGGGGAACACTGGTCTAGGTGCAAGGCACACTTAAAGCAAGTTCTATGTTTGCTTGTATTTTCTTTGTATATTATAAACATTTATTTAACTTGTTGCAGTTTGAAGTAAAAAATTTCCAAAATGTATGCTCAACAATAATCATTAAAATGTTTGCAGCGTAAAAAAAAAAATGTGAAATGTGTACTTTGTTCTGCTCTAAAAACTGAGTGAGCTTCTGGGAAGTTTCTTCAGGTAACTTTCAGCTTTGTAGGTGAGGGGACTGAATAAAAATTAAGGAGAAAAAAATTCAAAACTCCAAAAGGAAGTATCTAAAGGAAATTTAACACTAGTTAAGAGGAAGAGTGTAGATTAAAATGGTCTCTCACCACTAATTGGATTGAATTTAACTCTCTTATCAACTCATAATCAAATCAAATTATGCCTCTGGTACAGTTGGCTTCATAACCTGATTAACAAGAATAGTCTTGAAAGATGCTGTGCTTTTTTATATTTAACCTCTTTCCCATTTCTCATCCCTTTTTTCATTTTCAGCCACCCAGGAAATTTAGCTCAGTGGTTCTGGCACCTGCCTAGTAAGTGCAAGGTCCCTGATTCGATCCCAGTTAACCACATACAATGCCGGGTGTGGTGACTCACACCCACCAGCAATCAGTACCACATACCACAATACCAGGCATGGTGGCCCACGCCCATTTCAGCACTGGGGTGGTAGAGGCAGGAGGACTGCTGATTTCAAGGATTGCCTGGGCTACATAGTGAGCTCAGGACCAGGCTAAACTATAAAGCGAAACCCTGTCTCAAAAAAAAAAAAAAAATCCCCTCCTTTTCTCACCTCTTTCATTGTGTTTTTTTTTAAATTTTGTTTTGTTTCTTCATTAATATTCTTTCATCTCTGTATTTCTGCTTTTCTTGAGCTATGAAAGTTTAATTCTTTGTTTGTTTTATGTCATACCAAGGATTGAAACCAGGCCCAGTACATGCTAAGTAAACACTGTTACCACTGAGCTTCCTTGGGAGGAAGTTTTCTGATCATGATTTATTGAGTTTAGTGCTGCTAAGGTTATTGAATAGTAAGTCATCTCTCTTCTTTCTACTGATTTTTTAATTGTAAATACACAAATAAAAATGCGCAGCACAGAGAACTTTTCAGGATCAGTTGATGCCTGTGCTGGGTAGCACCCTCAGCTCAGGTAACCATTTTTATTACTAAGGTCATCATTTGTCCTTCCTTGTGTAAAATTTTAGTATTTCAGTATGCATCTCTAAACACCACAGTTTATTTTTTTTATTATTTTTTTTTTTTTGCTTTTTAAGACAGGGTCTCGCTTTGTAGTTCAGGCTGGCCCTGAGCTCACTATGGTGCCCAGGCAAGCCGCCGCGAACTCAGCAATCCTCCTGTCTCTGCCTCCCGAGTGCTGGGATTACAGGCGTGAGCCACCACGTCCGGCATTGTGGTATGCAGTGTTGATTGTTGGTGGGCGTGTCTCCACCAGAGATCGAACTCAGGACCTTGCACTTGCGAGGCAGGCACCGGAACCACTGAGCTAACCCTCCGGCCCCCACAGTTTATTTTTAACTTGTACTTTTTTTTTTTTTTTTTTTTTTTTTT